>OX579636.1:35922464-36061696 GCA_951230915.1 Antitrichia curtipendula
AGATGCATTAGGTTGTCGAGATCAGAACTAATAAGTGACGACAAACAACCGCAAATGAACCTGAAGCTCGCTCGCTCATGGACAATTCCCAATAGTCCTGCCTGTTTGGGGGGGCTTTTTTCAAAAAAACATAGTACTGTTGTACTGTTGCTGTTGCGCGACATGTTCTTTTGTCTTTCCTTTCAGCACAAGACTAAATCAGGGGTTGGGCCACATTCACCGCCATTTTGCCTCTATAAACTTCATTGTGTCATTGTAGTATTGTACAGCCACGATTGGTGTGTGTTCAACGGCTAAGCTAAACCGTACGTAAAGCGCACTTGTAATCGTCACTAATTGCAACGGAACTAGCATAGATTGTAGGGTATGACAAAATTTGTATTTTTTTAACTTAGGAATCTTGTTGAATGGCATGCAAAAGAAGATTCCAATGCACTTTAGCATGCATTATTTGAACACCGTATGAATAAAGTATGATTTTCCTCGTGTGTACCTTATAAAACGACATTAGGTTCTCCCGAGGGTTCGAACTATCATCATCCTTGTTTCCAAAAAAACAATTATGTACATCCAATTAAAATTAATATCTTCATTGTATCCAAAAATCTAGATAGGAGATTTTTTTTGCTCATTTGACTATTTTGAATGTAGCTAGGAATGAATCATCTAATTTGTGGAAATGTGAGGAAGATCTAATCTCAGCGACTTGGTTGTAATCAATTATAAGTGAGTTACGTGCAGATTAAGTTACACGCCACGGGATCCTACGCATAGCTTTCCAGCTCCAGCGATTCCACGTGAATCTCACCCCGCTCGCACACGACAACTGCTTGTCTTGGCGCTCTGATTTGCTGCAAGAGGTACAAGGAATTCAGAACTGGTTGACAAATTTAATTGCAAAATCTGTAGAAGTCAAACAAGTTCGTCTCGGATAGTTGGATTCCAGAAAGTTCTGTCAGTGTTTTGTCCAGCTGATTTACAATTTTGAAGAGTTAGACTATCTCATGTTTACAAATTGTGGCTTTTATTTTGACCACATAGAAATAAGGGCATGTTTACACCCAAAAACTTGGTCTCCAACCCATAAACACAAGTGGTACCTTGTTCAAGGAATGAGACCATTGTAAGTGGGGTACCATACTTGAAACAAGGGACTTAAGGTAGGAGGCTGTTAAAGCAACCTTGTAAGAGCTGATTGCATTTTCAGGGAGGCTAAACTCCTTGAAACAATTTTCAGTAAATTTTACTAGGGAGAAAAACAAAATTGGCATCTAATCCAAGTCGTTTCATATTTTTTGGACCTTTGCGGAATTAGTTACAAATTTTTGAAGTTGTAATGCAGTCGTTTCTATAAGCGCCCCCCTCCTGAAATGTGCAATATTGGTACATTGAAGAAAGTAAAATGTACCTCTCTGTTAGGGATCACTTTTAGAGATCCCTACCTTATAAGTAGGTAGTGGCCCAAACATTTGGTGTAAACCGAAAGAATTGAGTCATGACCCATTGTGCACTTGGGCTGAATTTTTTAAGTAGAGTTATCCATGGAAACCTTTGGGTATTTACCCCATAGTCATAGAACCTCTTGTAGTCAACAATGTCCTACATCTTTGTGTGTTGTTTTGTTCTACCTCTCTCAAATTTTGAACATTTTTGATGATTTTTGGGCCAAATCAGGCCTAGAATGATCTAGAAACAAACAACAAATAAACATAAATGGTTGATTGCAAAAGTCTCCCCAAATTTCTTCTTGGTCTTTGAGGTTGGGTACCTCCAAAACCTTCCCAAGAAATATACCCTTTAGGTCTAGGAAGTCACTATTCACTTTGGCCATGTAGGATTCCAACAAAGATTTTCATCCATGAAAAAATGATGGGCTACAACCCACGTTCTAATTAGTGTAAATCCAAAAGCTTGGTACCTTAGCTATCTTCCAATCAGAATACTCCATTTCTTTGGGCTCCAATCCCAAAAAAATTGGTGTAAACAAGCCCAAAGTCTGTTTGATAATTTGATTAATGAACATTCCTAATGTTTTTAAGTGCTCAAAGAGCCTCATAGAAGGGATGTAGACTTGGAGCTTTAGAAGCAAAATCAATTATGGCTTGATAAGAATTCAGACATAAGATCCTCATTTTACAAGTTTTCATTTTCTTCCCATCTTTCCATGAACTAATTCATAACCTTGACCCAAAATCAAAAAGCACCTAATGTCCAAAATAGTCATAAAAACAATGGATTTTTAGCATATTTGAATATACTTCATCCATTTCATATAGCTTCTATAGTAAGTTCTTGAAACATTCATCATCCACCAATTGGATGTTGACTCTCGTAAGGATTAATCATTGAATCCTAACAAACTTGTTTTTTGAATCAATTCAAACATTAGATTCAAAGGTTATATATTGATTAATTATAAGTTAATGCAACTTTCAAAAAACATAGAGAACCATGTGAAATTAATCCTATTAAATTGATTATAAAATTTGAATAAATCTTCTTTTGGGGACCTCTTCAAAGATAATGTTAGAGAATTGTTTGAATTATTTTTTTCTCCTACAAATGGAGACTCAATAAAATAGTTGATGAAACTTGAAATTTTCTTGCTAGATCTCTATATCATTTTTTATTTGAAGTTTCAAATGATGTATACCATGTTGTTTAATTTGTTATTTTTCTATAAATTTCTAAACTAAATTCTCAAGACTAATATCAAGTTCTTCAAGTTGTGGAGCACAAATGTACCTCAAGCACTCTTTGAATGAGTAATTGAGGGATGATTGGAATAACCACAAATTAGATGTGGCTAGTGTATAAGCAAATGATGAATAGAGTTAGCAATCTCCATAGGAATGAAGGATGTACAACTCAAATGGATGAGATGTGCAAGGAACTGAATCATTCCTTATCTAAAATGATAATAAATTCTTACAATAGAATTGAAGTGGTAAAGGAATGAGTCATCTCGTGTAGTGATAGTAAGTTCTAATTTTGGAATAAAAATAATTCTAAATATGAAAATGAGATGATAAAGGATTGTAGACTTAGTGCAATCTTGGATTAGAATAAATGCTATAGTTTGAATGGTAAAAAACTAGAGGGATCCAATGACTATAAGAACAAGGCTTGTGGGAGAGGATTTCGACTTTTTTTGCACTTTCCTAAGTTTGTGAGGTTGAGTCATCATTTAACTCATTAGTGGCTTAATTATTTGTTATTTGTTTAATGCATTGAATTGTTGTTGTTTCTAAAGTTTGTATTATTCATTATTGGGTTCATTACAACAAATATTTCTTTAGGATTATTCAAAGGTGAAACCTCACCTTTGAAAAGAATTAGGAAAAATTTGTTGCATTCTTTTGAACATTATGGTTTTGGAGACGTTCAAGAAATTGATTCTAAAAATTGATAGAAAAGTAAAAATACAAGTGGGTCCTACTTCACAAGTTACAAGTGAAAATCATGCACACTTATCTATTCCACTTTGTTTTCAACACGTGCCATTTTTTTGTCATCTTTCATTGAAAATGAAGAAAATACTTGTATGGGGGTGGGGGATTTCTCTAGATAACCAATATTAGAGAATTCATATCCAGAATTTAATTTTTAAAAGAAAGCCAAATAAGAATATGGTACTTTTGTTTTTGGGGGGTGTTGCAGTAATACAGCCAACTCTCGGCTCGGATATGGTAGGTGCTACCCGCATAATAACACGAATTGGACGATTCATGTGTCCAGGAATCTGATCAAACTTGTGACGTCAAAGAAAGAGGAAAGTGAATACGGTGATGACTTTTGAAGCTTTGGGGGGCATCTATGGTGATTACTTTTTTCTTTTTCTTTTCTTCCACGTATCCAACTTTGTTTGATTGCAAACATCCAAGAAATCGGACAACATGATGATCTCCTTCCATCGTCGTACAAACAAATGCCTGTGCAATGTCTGACAAGTAGAATCAGAGCACAAGTTTGTTTTGAAACCACTTTCCAAGAGTCACCGACATTGGGCACTGGGGCACCCCAGATTTATTTTTGTAAGTTAGCTGACTTCCGTCCACAATCGACTAAAATAACAGTAACAATTAAAACTAATGGTACAATGTGTTATTAAAAAAATATATACGGCCTGGGAGATTTTTTTGTTTGTTGCGGACTGAAGTCACCTGAATGAGTGCCATCTCCACATATGTCTCACTCTGAAATTATATCTGATGAAAAGGGAGGCATATTCAGCTGAGCAAACCTAAAATTCTCATAATAAGCTTTGCGGTACCACGGGCATGCACTTGAAAACTGAAAAAGAAGTATTTGGACATTATTTTGAGTTAATCGTAAAGGTCTCCCCACTTTGTAACAAGGGTGTTATAGGAAGCATTATGGTAGAACCACCCATTGTCGACCACTTAAGCAATTCCGCATACGTTCTGGAGCAGTAGAAGACAATATAATTTACGGTCTTGTAGGAAGATAGAAATGATGGGCATTGCCAAGTTTTCATGATTTTTTTCCTTAAACTAAGTTTACTATGAATTTTGGAAGCCAAAAGTTGACTTCAACTTATACCCAGGATATAGAGTCTTCCAATTTCGACCATTCCATAACTACATTCCCATTCACTGCTTCCTGCTTTCTTGCTCACTAAATCAAGACATGTGTCATGACTTTATAGTGCCAACCTTGCAAAAGAGAAAAAATCAGATTTCAAACTATTTCAAACTATGGTTGGAATTTGTACCAGCCTTGGTTGGAAATAGCTGCATCCTACATGTTGGTTATTGATGGCCGGTTGGTAATGGGTGGTTCTACCATAGATGATTTTTTGGGGGTCTGGAGGACCATTTCGGGCCTGTTCCCGGCGCTGTTCCCCCGGCAGTAAAAGAATGGCCGCTGTCAGAATTTTTTTTCTTAAAAAAAAAAAAAAAAAAAATTTAAATCTTAAAATGATAAAACAAGATGAACAAAATAATTGATATTTTTTTTGAATTTTTTTATAGGACGTGGCAGTCTCTCTGCCACGTCACGCAACTGCTGCGGCACAGTTCGAGACAGTTCCAGAGTCTGGGAACTCGCAGCCCCCCATAAGGGCTGAAAAACATGTAATGGTTTATAGCAGAACCACCCATTGTCGATCACTTAAGCAATCTGTGCATGTTTTGGAGCAGTGTAAGGCATGTAAATTTTATGCCATGTAGGAAGATAGAAATTAAGGCAATTGCAATTTTTTCTGTAATTTTATGCCTTGAATTGAAATTACTATGAATTTCGAAAGTTGGCAACTGGTCCAAACCTATAGCTGACATGTAGAGTCTTCCAGTGTCGATCATTCAAGAACTATTTTCTGCTTACTGCTTTGGGACATGTGTCATCACTCGATTAGTCTTAACTTTGAAAAGGAGAAAAAACACATTGAAAGTTTTGGTTGAAAATTTATTGTAGCCTTGGTTGGAAATAGTACACCCTACAGGTTGGAGATAGGTCCCTGGTCGACAGTGGCTGGTTCTACCATAACTAAGAACAATATAATTGTACAAAAGAAACACAAGACCAAACTTCATCATACTTATAGTGGAGCCACCCATAACTATCCAAATAAGCAATTGTCAATATAATCTGGAGTAGTACAAGGCAAAGCAAATATTTTTGGAGGTGCAGAGATAGAAATGATGGGGATTGCTAGAAATTTGATAATTTTATTATTTGAACTAAAATTACTATGAATTTTGAAAGGGCAAAAGTTGATCTAAACCCACGTCCAATGTCCAAAATCATCCAATTCTGATCATTCAAGAATTGCTTTCTTGCTCATTACTTCCTACTTTTTTACTCACTACTTTTGGGACATGTGTCATGACTTTATTAGTCCCAACCTTGAAAAGGAGGAAAAAAAACATTCCAAGTTTTGGTTGGAAATAATCACACCCTACAAGTTAGGTATGCGTCTCTAGTCGGGAATGGATGGTCCTACCTTAGTTTTGGTGCTTCATGCAAAAAGTTTCATATTGTGTTTTTCTCAATTTATGGCTCTTGGTCCCTCATTTCACACACTTTACAGTTGACTCTATTGAAAGGTGCTTATGAAGAAAAATGCAATTAGTTGTGTAAAATTTAGAGACACAATGAATTAGCACGATGAACCTCAATTTTAAGAAAATAAAAATAAAAATTGGTTCCAAGATTTTAAGAGGTTTATACTGTACCTTGTCCAATTCCAAAATTTATCTGATATACTCTAAGAAAATGTATCCTTGGTATCAAATATTTGTCTGAAATATAAGAGGTGATCTGAAAGAAGCTTTTCCAAAAAATTGATGCCCCTTTACAAAGTTGTCGCCTTCATATTTCAATGAATCTATTTATAAATTTTTTAAATAGGCAACCAAAAAATCATTGTTGTCATCCTTGTAAAATTCACCATTTTGGATATTTTTCAAAATATCCAAAAAGAAACTCACTCTCCTTTTTAAATATTTTTCATTCAAAATAGGGTCAACATTTTATAAAGGGAATATTTAAGGTGTGGTTATTTTAGTATATTTTAAAAGAAAGCAAACACACTTCATAGGTAATGACAATTTTCTAATTCATTTGTTGCATAGGCACATTGAACCGTACACATTTTTGTGCAATTACAAGAGCCTTAATAATTATAAGTAAGAGTGTGGGCTCTATGTGCTCAAATTTTCACAATGTGAATATATCTTTAATTTTTGAATATGTTGTAATCTGAAAAATAATTGATTACCACTTATTCCTTTTCCCAAATACTTGTATGGAAAGTGAATTGCAATTCTATAGTTTTACTTCTCTCACTATATAGCCAATAGCAATGATGGGGGTAAAAAAAAAGAGCTCAACCCCTTCAAGACCACACATTTGAATTTTGAACAATAGATGAACACAAACATATCCCAAGCATTTATAATCTTGGGTTTTTCACCCATCTAATTGTCTATAGATTCTTGTGTTAGTTTCTATCATTTGTATAATGTAGATTTTAAAAACTTTGTTGAGCAAATATTTAATAGTTTGAAGTATGTTTCCCTTTTAAAAAAATGACCCTTCAAAAACAACTTGTATAAATAAAAACTTTCGCTATAAGGGTTCCTAGCCCCCGGAATTGCATCACAGCAGCTACCTGACGTGGTAAAGTGACTCACATCATGTAATTTTTATTTTTTATTTTAAGGTTAGAATTTCTTCTTCTTTTTAGAATTTTTTTTTTGACAACGGCGTTTTTTAATTGCCTAGGGAACAACACTAGAAACGGGCTTGAAATGACCCTCTCAAACCCCAAAATCTCATCTAATGGACAATGTAATTGTTGTTTCTAGATTTTTATTTATTTCTGCAGAATAAAATAGACAAGAAAATTATTAGAATACAAGAAGTGAATTTGTTTTGTTCAACAAACATGCTTGATATTAGTAATCACTTTGCCAAAACAAAAGATATACATGTTGTAAGTGTTTAGGAAGAAGAGGTTGTCAAATTTCTTTCCACATATGCCATGGTGTAGTTTATCTAATTAGGTCTTCATATAAGGTTTACAGTCATTGTACTTAAAAAAATTATGTTTTCCAAATTTTAAATGTGATTCAAATAATTTTCATCATGAAAAGGTGTGAAATTAAACAAGAGAAGATTGCATAAAAAAATTAATAATCAATGGTTTACTTAGCACTCACTTCATTAATATAAGGCGCAACAAATATCATATAGATTCTCTTAAAAGATGTAGCCTAACACATCTTTAATTAGTTAACATTTTTTCATTTCATTTTATTATAATTATTTAAATACATGTACAAGATTTTGGGAGTAACTACAAAAATATGGAACATTTATAGTTTCAAAATATATTGATGTGACATGCACTAGTACACCCTTACACAATAGTTGATTAATCAATCTACTTGGTCTTTAATAGATAAATGCTTATCTAATTATATTGTTTTTGAGTCTCTTGAGGTTCATTACACTACAAAAGGCAAGAAATTTTTGCCCCTACGTATGGATTAAGGTAGCTACCTTTAGATGTAGGTTCTAAAAATCATAACTAATTCTACAGAGTTTTCCAAAAACATGAAACTACCTACGTTAGATGTTGATTCTATTTGTCATTAAAAAAAGTTATTAAAAAATATTTCCAAAAAATTTAGATCCTTCAAAATGCTAATTCATCCTTTTGGATTTGTTATGTGAAAGTTATGGACAATCTTATTGTTTAAGCAATTAGAGCATTTTCTTGAAAAAATAATTTATAGGATTCATTTTTGAATGCAACTTTCACAATTTTAAGAAAAAAAAATTTGCTTGAAAATTTTGCTTAAAAATTTGCTCGCAAAAACAATCCCATCTTAAAGCTATTAAGGATTTAGTTTGTTTTTTCAATTTTGGATCTACTTCTACTTAACAATTTCTCAAAGAATGAAAATCAATTTTTTATTTATTTTTTATTTTTTAAATCCTATACTTTCAGCTCAATTCTTCAATACAATTAAAAAAAAATTCAAAGCCTATAGTGCAGAAAACTTTCACTAACATAATTTAGCCTATAATGGACCTGTTCCCATTTGATCCGGAATATGGTAATTTACCTTATGTCTCCACCTCGCTCTCTACAAATACTTTGGTCTAATTAATCGCCTACAATAAATTTAAGGATAACACATGATCGTTTACCTAGATCTTACAACAATCTTGTTAAGAATTTGTTTACCCCCTAAAGTCCCAAGGCTTTTTTTTCATAAAAACACACGTGCAAAATTGCCATTTATATAGCAAAGAGCAAAAAAAATAAAATTTAATGTTTATTTTTGCATATTTAACCATAGGATCTTATACTAGACTAGTGTAAGAATGTGTAGAAGAAATTTCAAAAACTTTGATTGTATAAATTGCAAGATATTTGCATTTAAAGTAAATGAAACAAGTTTTTATTGTTAATTACTCAACTACATTTTTTGGCTTTGAAGATTCTTAACCCCTAAAGGACCAAACACTGTCATTTTCATTGGTCGGTGGGCAGCCCAGGCAACTGAAAAAAATTCTTTAAAAATCAATTTTTTTTAAAATTTAAAATTTAAAATTGGTTCTTTAGATTTATATATACTTGGAAATATTTGAAACGTTCCGTTTTGATTAATGAGATGAAAGTTATGAGGAGTTTTAGTTTGAGGGTTGTTATAGAATCTCTACTCTAAGATAAAACTTTGAAGTCCTTTATTTAACTCAATTTTTAGTATTTTTGAAAAGAAATAAAAACATTGGATGTAGATTGTTTATTACAACATTAAAACCGTTGGGATTGGCACTTTTCAATTCCATATTTAAATTCTTAACAATTCAGTGTTTTGAGCATTCTCTACCTCTTTCTACTTACTATTTTTTTCCTATATGTTGCACAATTCCAAATGATCTCAAATTTTTCAAGCATGTATCCAACTTGCCTTGAAGAATGAATCCAAAGAGTAACTACCATTTTGGACATTTTTCCATACATATGTGACCTTGTGAAGTGTAGCTGCCCGGATTTTTGCAGGGACAAAAAAGGATTTTTGCCAATTCAAACACTATTATCTTGCAATCCACACGATGGTAATTTCTGAAATTTTTTTCCACAACTTCTCAAACTAGTTCAATACAAGATCCTACGGTTATATTTTTCCAAAAATCTTTTCTAAACTTTGGTACTTGTATTAGAAATAGCAGTTTTGGAGCGTTTTTGGTGAAAACATAGTCTCTGACCTTAGGATTTAACTTAAATATTTTGCTCTACTAATTTTGAATTTCTAATTTTATATGATGAAGAATTGAATTAAGAGTCTAGGAAAATAAATTCCAGAAAAAACCCTCAGTTCTCATTTATTAAAAAAATTGTTAAGTAGAAGTAGGTTCAAGATTGAAGGAAAAAATAAACCATTAATAGCTCTAAAGTGGAATTGAAACACACTAATCTCAAGGGTGAGATTGTTCTAGCAAAAAATCTTAACCTTGTGGAATTTTTTTTTTAAATGTGAAATTTGAACTCAAAAATGAATCCTACAAATTGTTTTTTCAAGAAGATGCTCAAATTGCTTGGAAAACAAGATTGTTCATAACTTTCTCATAACAAATCCAAATGGAATAAATCAAAGCTTCCCATATAGATAAAAATATAATATATACAAAATAATTTTTTAAAGTTTTAATTTAAAAAAAATTTGAGAGTTTTTTTCTACCTGCCAAACTAAAAAAAAATGCTTTTTGTGCCATAACTTCTGTTCCTGGACGCTGATTGCAATAAAAAAAATTATATTTTTGGAAAGCTAATGTGTTTTTTATCTTCATCAAAGATTTAAAAAAATCTCGATAAATCTTGAGACCATAGGAGCTTGCCCAAAATCCATTGTGTCCCCCGAGGGGACAATAGGACTTTTAGGGGTTAAGATCACTACAAATTTTATTGTAACTATCCAAAATTATAAAAAAAAAAAATAATAATATATATATATATATATATATATATATATATATATATACCCTCAACTAAATTTTTGACTATGAGTGGAAAGGCTGTGGATTGTATCACGGGCCAGGGTGAATAGACCCCCTCATTGCCCCACTGGGCAAATATTGGAATTTTTTATTTGCAACATACGATTTTTTTTTGAAATTCTGAATTCATATTTGCAGTCAAAGGCTTCAAATTGAGGAAGAGAGGTGAAGAATTATTATTAAATGCAACACAAAATAGGGGGGATTTCTTTTTAAATATCCTTGGTTGGGGCAATGAGGGGGTCAATTCTGCATGGCCTGTATCATGACAACTATGATTTTCATGGTTGATTGATTTGTCAGTCGTACTGCTAGCAAATCTCACTAACTTAACTTACTGACCAGTCACATGTTTACTCACGGTAACCTGTAGCGTGGTCAGTCTTTCAGTATGGACAACTGACACCTGTACACATCCCCTCATATGCCAAATTGATCAGACTTGGTAAGTTAGGTCGGTGGAATGATCCAAAACATGTGAGAAAGTATTAATTTAGACTTATTGAACACTTAAGACTGCTATCAATGATGGTCCATCAGGACTTGAGGGAACATCAGCTTGCTTGATGTGATCGGGGTGGATTGACCCCCTCGCTTAGCCTTAGCACGGGTGCATGTAAAAAAAAGTCCCCTATTTTGGGCCTTTCCAAGGTATATTCTTGATTTTTTTTAAACAAATTTAGGGTCTGTGATCACAAATATGAATTCAAAATTTGCAAAAAAAATCATGTGCAAAAAATAGGGTTTGCCCGCAAGGCTGAGCAAGGGGTCAATCCACCCCAGCCCTTGATGTATTGTACAGTATAGGAAGGGGCTGTGAAAGCGACCCGGTTCTTAAAATCGACCCTACGAAAAGGTGTTGAATAGACAATTAGCGTTTGTAAAATGGACCCCTAATACCACACCAATAATATGAAAATAATGTCATGTTTATAAGATGACGCTTCTGCCTACAGAAAGGGACACAATAAAAGCCCCACTATGATTAAATAAAACATATAGAAAAATTGTTCCAAAAATTAAAAGAAAAAAAAGCTATAGTTCAACTACCTCATTATGAACGCTCATTAACTTTGGAGCAGAAATGGAGCAATACAGGACACATTTAGGCAAATAAATGACACTTTCATAGAAGACGGCCAACAATTATTGGAAACAAAACTGTCTCTTCTACAAACTTCATGCCCCTAATTAAACTTCATGCGCCCAATTAAACATCATGCACCCATTTGGTACAACCTAAATATTTTATACTACTTTCATCCACTCAAAATAACAAGAGCAGATCATTGGTGATTAATAGAATGCCCTAATTTGCAACACTGAATTAACCACCTGCGATACCGCTTACACTTGCTATACCGCTCACAATACGTATTGACATTGCTATTGTTGGGAGAATCAGCAGCTAACAGAGGTAGTTCAGGAAATCACAGCGGCATACATCATTCACATGTAAGTGCAAATCTTTCCTCTTGTCATCGTTCCTCTATTCATTATTTCATTGTATGCATTTTTTGGAAGTTCTTCATGCATCTTCTAATTAGTGGTTTTCATGCTCAAAAGCCAATACGAGGAAGACTCAGGGGCAAATTTTAGTGAAGGCTCCGACAGCGCAAGTGATAGCAATGTGTTCCACAAACCCCGCAATTGGGGATCGAGTGCGAGCGACTTCATTGAGTCAGATATTAGCGTAAAGGAAGAGAGTAATGGCGTCCATGATGGCTTTGACTTGTCAGAACAAGCAGTCCAAGATAATGTTGAAGGACTCACTAGCAACAATGAAGATGTCAACACCGATTGGCAACATACTTCATACTTATTTGATCTTAAGTGAAGAGTTTTAGGCAGCTCTAGGGAAACACGACACTAGGCGATCAAAAGACCTGCAACGATGGTGACTACTGATGGTTGTTGGATTCCACCAACTACAGATACACATGCACAACAACCTAATTTTTTTTGGCTACTAATTCTACATCAGCTAGAAGAAGGCAAAAACTAGTGCCTGAAATAGTGTAGAACGACAACCTAATAGCAGCTCAGAATTTCTTCCTTGACAGTGACTCCACTTCAAACGGGGAGGACACGAAAATTGTCAGTATTGATCAAGACTTCGACAATTTCGAGGACATCAGGAGCAAAGGGCGGCCAGCCACATCTCATCGTGCATGGGACACTGACTGCAGACCAAAATCTCTAGAGGTAAACCAAAACCTTCTACCATCATCTAGGAAGCAAATTCAAATTAAACCAAAGAAAAATGGCAATTGGACTACTCAGCAACTAGAGGAAGCAATTCAAGATGTGAATGATGGCATGCTACTGAAAAAACAGCTCGACTTCATGGTATTCCCGTTACCAGCTTCAGAGGACATGCTTTTGGATGTACATTATCTAGACGAAGAGGCCACAAATGGGTTTTTACTGATTGTGAAGAGAAGAGAGTAGTTAAATACTTACTTGACATGTAGAGCCGCGGGTTTCCTCTTCATATGGGACAACTGAAAGCAAAAGTCCAAGAACTCACACAAACCAAATTTACACCTTTTAAAGATGGACTTCCTAGACGTGGATGGGTTAGGAGTTTTCTTAGTCGACATCCTGAGTTGTTGTTAAAAAAGCCACAGGCTTTAGAAGCGAGTCGTGCAAAGGCTCTTAGTCAAGAAAACGTGCAATCCTTCTATGAAAACCTAAGTAGTTTGTATGAGCAACATGCCTACAGACCTGAACAAGTTTGGAATTGTGACGAATCTGGTGCCCAGGTCGGACGAGATGGAGGGTTTTTTGTCTTTGCTAAAAGAGGTAGTAGAAATGTGCATAAGGTGATTCCTAGACATCAAGAATGGCTATCTGTGCTGTGCTGTATTAATGCAAACGGAGACAAACTACCAAACTTCTACATTTTCAGGGGGAAAAAGAAAAAGTTCAATTACCTATGGAAAATAGGTGATGCAGAGGCCGCAATGACCATGCAACCCAAGGCATGGATGACTCACCTCCTTTTCAAGGAATGGATGAAGCACTTCATCAAAAATGTTGGAGACAAGAATCTACTTTCCCCTGCAAGAAGACACCTTCTTATATTGGACGGGCATTCCTCTCACGTGACATTAGAAGTTGTGAAAATCGCTATGCTATGTGGAATAGATCTTCTAACACTTCCAAGTCATACATCCCATGCCCTACAACCTCTAGATGTTACTTGCTTCAAACCATTCAAAGTAGCTTTCAGGGCATACAGGGACAAGTGGACAATTGACCATTTGGGAAAAAACCCTGGAAAGGAAGATTTAGCAGGTTGGGTGGCCTTCGCCTTGAGAAAGGCTTTGACAAAAACCAACATTATCAATGGATTCAGGACTACTGGCATATACCCTTTAGATAATTCAGCTATAAACAACAAGATAGGTCCAACTGAAACTTACAAACACTACAAGAAAGGGGGTACATTTGTGACTGCGATATATGACTTCAAAATGACTGATACTAGTCATATCGGACAGTAGCGACTGCAGAATGACTTTGTGGCTTCGCAGTCATGACTTTGTGGCTTGGCAGTCATTGTGGACAAGTTGTTTATAAATGACTGGCTATTTTATTATCACCAACGAGTTTAGCTGGGGATGTTCACATGGATGAAGGTTCAGGACACATCCAAGTGGTAAAGAAAAAAGAAGTCTAAGGAAATGACTCCTATGTTGCCATGTGGCCAGTCATTCTAAAGTCATCATGTAGTCATGAATGACCCCTTTTTTTAATCCTATTCTGAAATCTAGGATTATATTTTGAAATCTAGGAAATGTGAATATTATTTTCTAAAATCTAGTATTATATTCTAAAATCTAAGAAATTTGAATGTGATTTTTTGAATTCTAGGATTATATTCTGAAATCTAGGAAATGTGAATATTTTTCTTCTGAAATCTAGGATTGTATTCTAAAATCTAGGAAATATGAATATTATTTTCTGAAATCTAGGAAATGTGAATATTATTTTTTGGAATCTAAGATTATATTTTGAAATCTAGGAAATGTGAATATTTTTCTTCTAAAATCTAAGATTGTAGTCTAAAATCTAGGAAATATGAATATTGTTTTCTGAAATCTAGTATTATATTCTGAAATCTAAGAAATGCATATTGTTTTCTGAAATCTAGGATTATATTCTAAATCTAGGAAATGTGAATATTATTTTCTAAAATCTAAAAGATTTGAAATTGTGGTGGTGAAATGTGCAAAATCAGTACACCATAAACCAGAGAGTCAGAGACCATACACCATATACAAGATACCATACATCATATACATGACACCATACATCGTACATCATATACAAATACATGATACACAATACACTACATTTTGCATATGTGTCAAATGGCTTTTCAAGCCAATTAGTGTGTGAATACAAAGAGTTCAAATAACAAGCCTTTTATACAAGTGGGGGATAGGAGGCAAGACAAACCATGTGGGATTTGTAAAATGTTGATGCAATAGTAGAGTAGTGATGCAAAAGTCATTACGTAGTCACATTAGAGTAAATCACAATCAAAATAGTAGAGTAGTGACACAAAAGTCATTATGTAATCACCTTAGAGTAAATTGTAGTCAAAATACAGTCGCACAGATTACTCACTTTTGACTATGGCTTTCACAATGGAATTGATTAAGTCCACATTGGAAGTTTAACAATGTTGTGAACAAAAACCAATGGATGAAATTTAGACATTGTAAAATTTATCAACCTATCTCTATAAAAATTGGAATGAAAAATTGTTTTTCTATCTCTTAGAGGTGCTAAATGTCATCTAAATTTTAGTTTTTGGCCTTTTCATTGTCAATCTAACTTAATTTTTTTATCTTGTTTTGAAAAAAACGTTAGTAAATAGTGAAGAAAAATGAAACAAAAAATTTCCAAGAGTGCATCATTTTAACCCCTACAGGGGCGAGGCCTTTTTTCTACTAAAGAAACACTAAAAACTGCCATTTCTGTAGCAAAGAGTAAAAAAGAATTTAAAATGTTTTTCTTTGACATCTAACCATAGGATCTTACACCCAATAAGTATATAAAAGTGTGGAAAAAATTTCAAAATTTTTGACCGCATAGATTGCAAGATATTTCCATTTAAAGTGGAAAAAATAAAATTTGCAACACATTGCGGAACTAGATTTTTTGTCTTTGAACATTTTTAACTTAAAAATTTTGCACTACAGAGTTTAGAGCTTTAAATTTTTATAATGGAGAATTGAGTTGAGAGTCTAGGAAAAAAAATTAAAATTAAAAAAATTGAATTTTCATTCTTAAGAAAATTGTTAAGTAGAAGTAGGTACAAAATAAAAATAAAATCTAAAATATTAATATATTTTAGATGGAATTAAAATGCACTAATCCCAATGGTGAGATTGTTCTTGCAAGTATACTCAACCATGCAAATTTTGATTTTGAAGAATTGCAAAAATTGCATTCAAAAATGAATCCTACAAGTTATTTTTTTCAAGAAAGTGCTCTAACTGCTCGAAAAATCACAATGTTCATAACTTTCTCATAACAATCCAAATGAAATGAATAAAAGCTTTCCAGATACACAAAAATATAATCTATGAGGAAATTTTTCTTTTTAAAAATTCAAATTTTTGCAAATTTGTTTTTACTGCCCCCCGTCCCCTGTTTTGAGCTTATATGGTCATAATTTTTGTTCATGGGCACCAATTGTGAGAAACGTTATTTTTCTAGAAAGCTAATCAACTTTTCTATCTTCAAGAAAAGTTTCAAAAAATCAGGACAAAATTTCAGCCCATAGGTACTTGCTTGAAATCCCATTTGTCCTTCGAAGGAACAATGATCCTTTAGGGGTTAATTTGAATGGAAAATAATAGGAAAAATTTTAAATTTTAAAAATAAAATAAAATGAGTAGGGTTCATGAATGAAAAGATGTAGTGAAAAAACCTAGTGACAGAGAATAAAAAATAGGGATAAGAATTACGCTTTTGGGTTTTGGAGGTACGTACATTCTTCTTCTATATTTTAGTCATTTAAAAGACCTAATTAAACTAAAGATGAAGTAAAATTCCATGTTCAATGCAAATTCAAGGAAGAATAAAAAGTAACATAAGGCCTAAATATAGAAGTCCAAGTCAAAAAACAAATACTACAAGAGCAATTCGTGAATTTCCAAAAATACTTCTACAATTTCTGTCTTAAATGGAAGAGAAAACTCATACCACAGTAAAAGAAAAGTACATTAAAAGAAATAAAGCACCCTGTCTTTAAAGAAATGCCCAATTTCTTTATCAACTCATGCTAAAGTCATTAGAAAGTGGATCTGTAGTCACAAACAAGTGATTTGCAGTGACAATGTATGACTCCTTGTTACTTTGGCACGACTAAGGACTTTCCATTGGATGTTTGACGGCGTTTTGGACAGACTTTAGAGGATGAAACCCTAGCATTTTAAAATCGCTCATCCCGCAGTCATGCCCGTGACTCCCGAATGACTTGGAAGCAATGGAGCTAGAAAATCTGGTGCAATTAGGGAGCCGCAGTCATTGTTTAGTCGCATCGGACACGCAGTCATGTTTGTGCAGTCACATATGTACCCACTTTCTTGTAGTGAAAAGTAGGGGGCAGAAGAGAGCTCGAAGTGATATTGCTCGTCCACATTCATCTGCTCCATCTCCAACTGAGGGCTTGTAGGACTTACAAATTCAAGAAATTCTGGATGAAGACATCGGTGCAATTCCTCAGTGTAACCAATATTATGTTGAAATTCAAAGTGAAAATGAGAATTCCATCAATACAGAAGGAAATGAAGCTAATGTAGGAGGGGAGGGCAAAGAAGATCCTCATCAAAGCAATTTCTTCAAACTGCTCCAAATATTTTTGCCTACTGTGTAGGAAACAAACATGGAGAACGAACCTTACATTGACTACTCTCAGTCGATTTGGTTGACGCAACAAGAGTATGTGAATTCCATGGAACAGATTGCCAAACGCAAAGAACAAGCTCTACAAGAAAAGGAGAAAAAGAGGTCAGAATTTGAAGCCAACAAAGTGCAGAAGGCGGCTGCAAAGAAACTGAAAGACTTATCCAAGATTAAAAGACAGAAAAATCTTAAGTATAAGAAAGAGCACAATAGGGCATGGTCAACAAAATCTGTTGCAGCACATGGAGACAACCTACATGCTCTGATTATGGCCAACATTGCAGTATCCACATGGAGGACACTATACTGTGGGTTCCCACCGCCTATCTGTAAAGAAAATCAAAAGAGGGCATTAGCTAAGAGAAGCAAAAAAATTGGGTCTTAGCACCAGTGATTTACTTCCTGTAATGGAGGTCCCAAAGCCATGGCTGGTAGAATTTCAGAATCCATCACAAGAACGTCGACATTGGCAACAACCACAAGGAGTGCTCTTCAATTTCAATGCCCTGCACGGAAACAATATTCCATCGCACTCAACTTTTGTCCTAAATAGGAGGAGTGCTCTCACAGGACCAAGTTTCTAAAGGCAACTCAAATCAACTGTTGTAATGGGAGTATACTTTGGTGTATGAGAGGGAGTGGGAAGAAACTTGTGCAATAGTACATGCACATCCATTCATGGTAGTAGTAGCACTGCAGATTCAGAAAACATGAGGATTGAATTACTGTCAGCAACAACTATAACGAGGAAGTATGGAAAACATGGGCTACCTGTAATGGAGAAGAAAGGAATCAGACATCATGAGAGGTGGTATGATGGGGATATGTACATTCAGCAGTGGAGAAGAGGATAAACATGGAAGGCTGAATGATCAACGACAACAGTAAGAGAACCAACGACTAGTAAATGACATACAGTAAGGACAGGGTTTGGTAAGGGCATGGTTTCACAAGTCACAGCCAAGGGATAAGGGGAATTGACCAGTAAGCGGCAGCCATTAATAAGGACATGGTGAGGATCCGTGATCTTGGGATTGTTGGGAGGGGCTTGAAGGATAGAAGATAATTTACCAGGGACATGTAGGTTTTGCTAGAGGACGGAGGCATATGAAGAAGACCATGTTAGCATTGACCACGAACGGGACATGGGATGGGAAGGGCGTGTTGGGCTTGGATCGAGGCAAAAGGACCTTCGAACTAGGATCAGGAAGGTATGGATGAGGGCGGAAGCTAGTTGGGCAAAGGCCGGGGGAGGAATCCATTAGGTTCGAGGTAGTCATGGATGAGGATGGGAGGGGCTGCGGATTGAAGGAGAATGGAAAAGGTAATTAGCTAGTACAGCTCATAGGACGTGAGTCTTATAAAAAGACAACCTCAACCAAGGAAAGGGAGGAATTTGATGAAGCATACAGGACAAGTCAAAATATAGATCACCAGGTACAGAATTAGTACTAGGAATTAGTTGCTAGAATTACAAGGTAACCAAATAGCAGTCACATTGCCAAATAGAGTTGTATGGTTGGGAACACAGGCACTCCGAATTGTGGAAAAGATCCAATCATTGAAATAGCGTAAATAAAGTTTAAAGAAGGTGACAGTAACTTACCTTTTTTTACCCGCAATATTGCTCGTGCTGCTTCACTATATTCCGCTGCTCAATGAAGTCATTCAATCCAATGTCAACATTGTCTACGTTGTGATAGAACGTCACAACTCCATCTAACAATAGATATTAGAAATTGAATTGACCGCTCATTATTACATTTTGAATTAGCTCCAAAAGAAGTTAACTGACCTACACTTGTCTTCTTTTGTTTCCTCTTTCTTTTGTTTCAGAAGTGCAACATTGGTAGAAGTCTGTCAAAGGAAGACTCCACAATAATGAGTGTAAACCCGATGAACTAAAATTACAACATGAAAAAGAAGGATATGAGGAAGGCACTGCTATTCAATAAATAATATAGTTTTAAGAATATAACAAATCATGGGAAAAGAAATCGAACTACATGCTTGAGTTTACCATGTGAGCGCGCTCCATCAACTCTGTTGGTTGCCATTATGTAATTACCTGATAGCCAACCTTGTCAATGTTGGTGAAGACATCTTGAATGGCTAGTCAACTGACACCTTACTTGATGTTGTGAATAAAATTTGCAACAATTTGTAAGCGGCATCAAATTTAGGAGTGAATGTATGTACTTCATCACAACAACTGGGAGTGTTAATTACAATCGCAGTTACAGTTCGAAATCAAAAATGAAGCATTTACAGCGTCTATGAGAATCCTACACTTGGTCCACGTGCTTTCTTCAGTAAAGGCAGTGAGAAGATAGGGAGTTGAATCGACGGAGATAGCCGAAAATCGGCAAGGCAATAGCACGGCAGCAAAATGATTTCTCTATGCTCAGTCAGGACAGCAGTATCTTCGATGAGGCTAGGGATCCATCGATGGAGATTACAATGAAGCCAAGGGTCCATCCAGACAGGATTATGATCGATAAAGCTGGGGAAGTAGTTGGATCAAGTTCGGGAAGAAGTTCGATCAGGCCGGGAAAAAGGTTCAAGCAGGTTGGGGGAAGAGATCGATCAGCCCGGCGGAAGAGGTTTGAGCAAGTTGGAGATTAGGGGAAGAGGTTTGGTCAAATTAAGGGAAGAGGTTCGATCAACTTGGGGGAAGAAATTTGACCAACCCAGGGGAAAAAGGTGAACTAGTTTGGGGGATTAGGTTCAATAGGAAGAGGATTAGACCGGGGGAAGAGGATCCATCAAGCTCGGAAACAGTTTTGATCGGCATGGGTGTAGGTACAGTGTGTGGCAAAATGTTTGGTCAAGGCAAGCAAGGTTGAGCCAGGGCAAGTGACGAGCAGTGATAGACGATTCACCGAACGACTGTAAACCACAACAGATTGTTTGAATGAAAACATACCAGAGCAGATTTTTGGAATGAGAATACATCAAGGGTTCTCCAAGGGCGGCAGGTGAATCAGTCAAGGTAGAGTATAGACGTCACATTAACATAATACGCAACAAAGCTAATGGAAATAAAATCTTACCCAAAAAGAGAGACCACGATGTGGTAGCAAGTGTAAGAGCAGCCATAATGTCGTTGCTGGTGCCACAGAGATTGATTTCACGAAAACAATCGCCCCAAGAACGGCAACAGCAAACTTTCGGCACCCTGCTACTGGGTCGTTTTGTAGCTCTTTCACCCTTTTCTCAGCAGCTCCAAATTCTTTCTGTGAGCAAGTGATCAGTTCTATAAGTTCATTTCAAACGGTCTCGCTATCCGTTTCAAAAAAGTTATAAATGTTTAGTTAATATTAATCTACAGTTCATGTACAATCAAGCCCATGCTAATGAAACTAACATCACACAAAACGTAATAGGAACTTAACAACGTTTTTCACTACACTAACATTAAGTCAACATGAAGACTAGACGAGTCTAAGGTCTATTAACTTAACGGTAATATCTTCATCAATCTCATGTGTGGGGTAGGGGTGTAGGTCTTATGTGATGTTACTCATGAAGGGTTCTCATGGTTCGTCATTTCAAGGCATTCCATAGTAAGTCGCAATAAATCAACAATATCAAGTCAAGAAAGAAAGAAATATTGGAAATTACCTTTATGCGTGTTAATTCGGCATGAATAGCTGGATCCAACAACAATCGACGAGTCTGGACAGATCCATCGTTAGTGCTTGTCATGCTCATTCAAAGGGTTCAGTAATAGTCCGCAGAACTAGATACTACCCCTGGCCCAACGAAAACGAGTCAATCATATCCACCATTCGAAATCCATTCATTAAAAGCAAAGGTGCATGCTGCAGTATTACGGTTCTTGGCAATAAATAATATTTTCATTCTCAGCGAACCTATTGCATGGAGGGTTTTGACATCAACTTCAAGTCGTCGACGGTGCTCTGAACAAAAGCCCCACACACAGTACAATCAGCAACCCAGGAGAAATGAATGACAAAACACGAAGTAAGCTCAAAAATGAAGCCGGAAATGCAAAATTTCTGTAGCCTTACCTTCAAATCCACGACCTCCTGCTTTGTATTAGCGAGTTTCACGACAACCACGTCTTCCCTTCGTTTAGCGGTCAAGAGCTACACAAAGCATATAAAATGTCTAAGCTTTGGCAATCACAAAATGAACTACACCAAACACACCAAACACTTTGGATGTTGAATAGCAGTGGGTGAAAAATCAATGCGGTCCCTGTCAGTTATGTCCGAGGACACTTCCAAGGTGGTCCGAAATGCTACATTAAAATTTTAGAATATATGATACAGTGATCTGTCGTCATTACAATGATCCACAAAATACAGCGTACTTAGTGTATCATCCTTGACACATACTACGACCTATACACTGGACTGCACGAAGAAAAGGATGTGCCTAAGATAGAAATGACCTTCCAGCTTCAGAAATACGTATCCGATAAGGAAAATGTAGGATCGGAATTACACTTGATCTTTCAATTGACTCTCTAACGTCTGAAGCTTTTACATTGCTTGCACAACCATCGCAAGATCTGAATACATAGCAGTAAAGCCTGAAGTCAAACTTAGCAGGAATGGTTTACAGGAAAGTCAGAGCTTTACAACCTCCCACTTCTGATCACTGCACAAGAAATTCAAACATAGTAATAGAAACTAGAAATTGATTTGGCTCTGTATCCAAACTAATGTCTCCAGGGCTCTATTAATCACATTAATAATTAGTACAATATGCATTCCAAAAAACAAGTCAAATGAGACTAAACCATCACTGCATATTTAATCACATTATAATCAAGTTCGAGAGCATTTATCGGCTCTACAATCTATACATGTGAACCTCAAAAAATTCTCCTACACATCAATCTGCCACACGAACCACGACAAAATTCCTTGTTCAAAAACTTGCACACTCAAAAGTTGTAAGGCCTGACAGTCAATCTAGGAGGGGAAGAAATTCGATGAGGCCGACTGCAAGGGTTCGATCAGCCAAGGGGAAGAAAATTCGACCAGCCCGGGGGAATAGGTTCGATCAGGTCAGGGGATCAGGCTCGATAGGAGCAAATGAGGAGCATCGGTCAGGGCAAGTGAGGAGCACTGGTCAGGGACGATTCACCGAACGAAGATCAGCCTGAGTGGAAGCCAGAGCCAGGACATACGAGGGCAAATTTCTGGAATCAGAATAGATCAAGGGTTCCACGAGGGCAGGAGCTGAATCAGTCAAGGCAGAGCACAGAGCACACATTAGCAAGCTCACATGCTCACATCAACCCGGTGGAGGAGATTCGACAAGGTCGGGGGATCAGGTTTGACATGAATACGATCAGACCGCGGGAAGAGGACAGATGAGGCCAGGGATCAGTTTCAATTAGCACAGGCGTAGGTAGAGTCTGCCTAGCAAAATCTTTGGTCAAGGCAAGCGAGGTTGAATCAGGGCAAGTGATGAGCAATGGTCATGGACGATTCACCAAACGACGATAAGCCAGAGTGGGAGCCAGAGCCAGAGTCAGGATATACCAGGGCAAATTTCTGGAATCAGAATAGATCAAGGGTTCCACGAGGGCAGGAGCTGAATCAGTCAAGGCAGTGTACAGAGCTCACATTAACAAGCTTACATCAGCCCGGTGGAAGAGTTTCGACGAGGTCGGGGGATCAGGTTTGATAGGAATTCAATCAGACCTCGAAAAAAGGACGGATCAGGCTGGGGATCACTTTTGATCGGCCCGGGCGTAGGTAGAGTCTGCTTGGCAAAATCTTCGGTCGAGGTAAGCGAGGTTGAATCAGGTGGTACACATTAGAAAACACATTGTAATCAGTATACGTCAATTCATCTAAACAAGCCTCAATGAACCTAGCACATTCTATCATGCAGGCAAGAACTATCGACACCTCGAGCACGATCACGGCACTCGAAAACTCAAAAATGAAGCACCAAATCACAGTGCAATCTATTATTATTTTTCAACATGTCAAAGGTGTCACATGGATTTTCCACATGCGGGCTCACCATTTTAGTTTCTACAGACATTAAGAAAGCAAGGCTGAAGTTGTATAGAGTGAAACAAAAGATTACTGTTTTATGAAACGTACCTTAGGCGTGGCAAGTGGAATAGGCGTGTTTTGAGAAATTAGTTATCGTTCTTCCAAGCGCAGGCGGCATGACCAATGTCACGAAAAGATGACATGCTTGTCCTGAAATGGTTATTTTAAAGGCGGCACCACTGCAACGGTCTTCCAGGACGGAGCTTAGCGCCAGCAGATTCAAAACTGATTTTGAAAATCTTTTAATTCAGGAAGGCGCCAAGTTTAAAAAAAAAGTAGTTCCAGTCATCAATGCTTGTAGAACGGTTTTGCAAACATGACAGACGCTCCTGTCAAACTACTGGCTCCATTCTTTGTGTCCAACTGTGCTTTTCAGGTTTTAATGCAAACGCAATTATGCACCTCTGGCTTTCCTACACATACACTTTAATAGTTACATAAGGTCCGTTTTAGTCGCCTTTTTTTGTCTATTATCTGAATCTCATGTACTACTTTTTGGATGTTGTACTCTTTATTTTTGGAGAAGCTGTGTCATGTCAGAATTCCTGCCTTTGTGCATTCAGCAACACCTATTGTCTTTAATAGTTCCCTACGACCTTTGTCTTTGCTTATTCATAACTAATTCAAAAAGACCCTTAAAAAAATCAGACCACTTACCACAGATTCAGCTACTATTTCTCTCATACTGAAAATTGAATGAAAAATGTTATCTGCATTTTAATCCCTTGAAAAAACCTTTGCAGCCCTTAAAGGGTCGCTTTAACAGCCACTTACCTTACAATAAATTCATGGTATTGTGACTAGTTTACCACTAGAGATTACAGACTTAGGGCTGTTTTACACCTAGAGGTCGGGCCAATTTTCCTTCAAGCTGATTGCACAAAATTTTAGCCCCTTTTGGGCTAGAGGCCGGCCTCAACTACCCATTAGAATAACATTATAATGGAGCCAATTCTACCACATGTAAAGCCCTTGAGGCCAAGAAGCTAGGCCGATTCAATAAAACCTACAAAAAATAGAGAGAGGGTTGAAATTTTCAGGGCCACTTTGCACCTAGAGGCCTGGCTAATTTCCTTAGAGGCCAATTGTACAAAATCCAACGGATTTTATTTGTTGAAGAAAAAAATATTTTATAAAATATTTTTTTTAAATTGAAATTTGACATTGGCTCCAAGGCCAAGAATCGGTCTCCTATTTCTGGTGCATCTAATTCAGTGAGCTCTGGCTATGTCAGATCATATCTTTGTTGAATAAAAAATTCATTCTACCAAATTGGCCCGGCCTCTAGGTGTAAAGGGATTGGGGCTGATTTCAACGTTTTGTCCAATCACAAGTGAGGATTCTTGGCCTTTGACACAACAAATTGGCCTGACCTCTAAGTGCAAAGCGGACCTTATTTTGAGACAGAAGTAAGTTACAATAAGTTTGAGCCTTGAAGACGGTTGTTAGTTCCCTGATAACGAGGGTTACAACTTGAAAAACCTTTATTAATGACCCTTTCAAGATCTAATTTTTTTTCTAATGCTCCAATCTTTTAGTTGCCTTCATGCAATTCATCTCTCTCACGTGCCAATGAGTCTCTATAGATTAAACTAAATTCATTCTCAAGGATCTTGAGAGGGATGATCCCAATTTCCAAGGGGGAGAATGGTTTAGGTTGGTTAACAATGTTATGCTGGATACTTGTGGAACTCGACAAATGAATTAGGAGTGCATGTGCTTGTGAATCCCTAAACAAAATTAAAGACCAACAAAGTTGTCGAAATGTACAAGAACCCAAATTTGTCAAGACAAAATATTGTTTTGGATATTGGATTGAACTATAAAAAGTTTCGTCATGTTGAGATGCAAATTATTCCATATTAACCCTTAAAGGACTAGCATGCATTTTTTGGCAGTATAAATGTTTTTGGCAGGTACTTGTGATTGGAGATTTCCTTATTTTTGGCTAAATTTTTAATAGAAGTTGTGCGCGAGGAATATCTTTCATATGCACTAAATTTTATGACATTTGGAAATACGAGTAAAAAGTTATGGCCTAATATGTTACTTTTTTTCCCATCCGGGCAGTCCGGGCAGATTAAAAAATCACTTTTTTCAAAAACAAAATATTGAATTTGATTTTCTAGTTATATATGCATGGAAAGCTTTTAATCATTCCGTTTTGACCAATGAGTCAAAAGTTATGAGGAATTTTAGTTTGCGGGTAGTTATGGATTCTCTACTCTAAAATAAACTTTGAAGTCCTTTATTTTACTCAATTTTCAATATTTTTTGAAAAAAATAAAACCATAGGATGTAGATTGTTTATTACAACATTTCAACCATTGGAATTGGCATTTTTTGGTTCCATAACCAAATTCTTAACAATTTTGTATTTTGAATCATTTGCTACTTCTTTCTACTTACTATTTTTTTCCTATATGTTGTAGAACTCCAAATGATGTGAAAATTTTCAAGCATGCAGACAACTTCTCTAGGAAAATGAATCCAAAGAAGCACCATCATTTTGGACATTTTTTCTTAGAAAATTGAGCTTGTGAAGTGCAGCTCCCCAATTTTTTGCAGGGCCAAAAAAATGATTTTAATGAATTTGAATGCTTGCATCTTGCAATCCACGCTGTGGAAATTTCTGAAATTCTTAACACATGTTCTCAAGTCAGCACATTACAAGATCCTACTGCTACATTTATCAAAAAAGAAAAAAATTTTCAAAAATTTGGTACTTGTACTAAAAATGGCAGTTCTTGAGCGTTTTCCGTGAAAACATAGTCATGGAACTTTAGGGGTTAAATATACAAGAAGGGGACTCCAAGATGTATTTTGTAATCAATTATGAAGCAATAGGTAACTGTAATTAATTCACAATGCTTCCAAAAATTATGGAACCACTTGCATTCTGATTCATATTCCTTCACCAATGTGCAACAATTGTTGTTCATTTCTTAGAGCATATCAATTATGCCAGACAGCTTATTCGTGCAATTTTAGGTGTAGTCACCTTACCTTATCCAACCTGTGACCTGTTTCCACACACTAAGTTTATATCCAGTTCCTACTTGCAAAATAAGTTAGCTCCATGATTTTGTCTCCCGGCCAGAGGCTGTCAAATCACATCCTGAAGCCTCTGGGAAACAAAACAGAGAGCACGGGTAAAGCAGCTTGGACAAGCAGTTGGCATCCTCCTCCGCCAGCTTTTTCTTCTATCAATGGTCAATTCATGACGCTGAACATCTTCATCAAACTACGGCCACAGTGCAAACCAAGCAATCTGTGTCCACTTCTTTCTACTGTACCTAGTTAGACTGGTCAAATTTTAATGTCTTTTCTGTTGGCAAGTGAAACGAAGTTCTAACGCACCAAAGAATGCGGCATTTGGATACCATATGCAAAAGTTAGGTAAAAGTTTTTTTTGGTAGAGGTTTTGAAATTGTACAGCACACAAAGAGATGATGGCAGTTTTGGGTTAGCGGCACATTTGGAGGTCACCACTTGGTTGCAAGTTTAAGCTAGCCCCCCTTAGTTAAACCTCTTGGAATTTGTTTGTTTTCAAAACAAGCATAGTTGACATGCATTTAATGGATCCTTTGGGAAATAATGATTATGAAACATGGAGGATACTAAAGTAACTAAACATCTTCCATTCAAGTGTCTATATCAGGACCATAAATAATAAATAAAAAAATGGGACGGGGTTAAAGAGGCACATAAAGAAACATGACTGAGGAATGAAGGTTCATCTTGAACATGAAAGGCTACAAAAATAATTGTTTTCAACTTACATGTTTGGCATGGACAAAAGGATGAGTGTCATGTTTCTACATTAGCCTCCACTACTTGCCACACTACTTGGAATGACTAATGTAAAAAATTCAAACATTTGAAACTTTGATAGAAATGAACTTGTAAATTCAAAATCTTCCAATTTTTGAAATTTTTGAAATTTTGAATTTATAAAATTGTGTTTTATAAACGTATGTCATTTATAAACTTATAACAAAGCATTGCATTTTTTTTCTTGGATTGGTACCGTAGTTGTGAACTTGTAGTACACTAGAAGTTATTTTATAATCCAAAAGGAAACCCTAGTTGAATCAACATGAGCTGGCCAAGAATTTGTTTGTTTAAGCCCACACCTCACACTTTGCTTAAACTAAAGTATTTGGATTATTTAAGATATATGTTTGTTATTGTTATTGTTATTGCTATTGTTGCTATTATAACCTTTATGCTAAAAAAACCACGGAAGTTTGTGACATTGAGCCATCCTTTGTCTATATTCTTGTATAGAGATGTAAGGGCATCTGTATCCTAATCACTCCACAAAAAAGTATTAATAATTTTATTGTAAGGTTTGTTATTAACGCTATACCTCTAGAAATGACATTTTTGCAAAGGAGGTGCATTTTGCTCATCCATTGTCCAACATTCTCTTATACATCTATTTCAAGTGATATTTTGGCACATTTGTAATGAGAATACCCTTGAGTTTTAGTTTTAAACAATGAGAAAGTTGAATCTTGTAAACAATGGTTGAGATATCCACATTTGTAGCAAGTAATCCCCAAATTTATCTTTTGTTCTCTATTTTGAGTTTTATTGAACAATGAATGAAGTACTTTCAATGCTTGAGCTTTCAAAGTAACACTCTATCATTCAAAAAAAAATTCTAGGCTTAAAAGGTTTGCACAACAACAATTGTCAATAATAAAGTTAGTAAGAAAGTTCACTCCAAAGGTCCAAAAAAAATTTTGGTTGTAAGGTAGCAAGTTAGAAGGTCCATTCAACGACTCACAACACTCGTCACAACATTAAAAGATGGGGTAAACAGGTTTGCACATTATTTGGTCAGGTTTAACTATCACGCAACAAATATTTGAAAGCCATTATTCTAGCGCTTCTATAATAGTGAGTAGCTAAGGGCCACTTCACACTATGACAGAGGGGCAAGGGTCTGTCAATCTTCACCACTCAGATTGTAGGAATCCAAAAATTCTTGAAATCTTGGCCTCTCAATCCTTCCCACTAGACGACACATTCCATCAAATTTTTCCTTCTCTCTCCTTGCTATTTGTTACGGAGTATTTGTTATGGGTTTGGACTTTGGACTTGGCCTTTTGAGGCTTCACACTACGGCCACCCAAGTCGAGAGGCTGTGTCCAAACTTTGGATGAGAGTCCAAAGAAATGCCTATTTAAGAGCCCATTACTTTGGACTCTCGACCATAGTTTGGGCACAGCCTCTTGACTTGGACGGCTGTAATGTGAAATGGCCCTAACAATGATTGCAAAAATATTTGGCACCTCCTCATTGTGCAAGATTTCTCCTCACACACGAGGGACTGTTTAGATTGCCCTAGGTGCACTTACCCAAAGTCATGCGGTGTAACCACTCAGTGAGCGGTTTGATAGATGTAAACTTGCTATCTAGTACTGTTTCAGGAAATATTTCAGAAAACAGGGAAAGGTCATATGACAAGTTCAAAAAGCTAATGGAATCTCAGATCGAATCACAGTACCTGAAATTATTATTACTGTCGTTCTGGTGTTCGTTCGCCGTTCGTGTCTCTGAGAGAATTGTGTTGCTTCCCATCCTGGCAATATGAAGGAATCATTCCATTTTCAATAGAAAAAAGAAGGGAAATAGTGCATGCTTGGGACTAAGAGCTTCCAAGAAACTCCTTGACATGTGATGAACAGAGAGCGAAAGACACATCTGTGTACATTTTAATTGCCTTAACAACAGCACGAATGGCTGTGACTGGTTTAAATCGCAACATGATCACTCGCCACACAATTCAACTGCGAATCCTGCAAACAAAAATACCTCAATCTTTTCAAAAAGTAAGAAAACTCTGCCTCGCAAGAATGAAATGAAATCGGTTTCAGTAACATACAACTATACGACTGATAACACCGTAGCGGACAATCAAACACGACGTGTAACTCGCCGTTGCCAACTGGGTGACACCTCGTCGATGTTCCAACTACAAGCCTCCTAAAGCACTAGAAGTATTCTGTGCAAGACAAGACCAGGGAGAACCTTTAAAAGTGGTGACCAATCAGTGCTATGCTTCTGAAACTCAAATTGTAACTTAGTTCAGAATATATTCGACTGTGCTCCCTTGCAGCACCTGTCAGTGAATGATTTTCTTAAAGAGGCAATCGGCAGGCTCTTGTCCTTTGCGTCATTCCAGCATTGAGATATGGAAACGGACGCACAGTCAATAACTCAGATGAGTGTTTGTCGTTGCAAATCAGAGAAAGCTGTTATATTGTAGACAGTGCTCTTCCTCAAGGTCAAGACGCCATATGTTAACTCCTTGTCTCTTGTATCCTCTCACACAGTTTTTTCATCCTGGCCCCACAAAATGTGGACAAAGTCGCAGAAAGAAGTACTCGAATCCATGCATTTAAAGTTGCAGTCATTGGCATGAGAATCATACGTAAGCAATTAAAGGTGTTAACAAAAACTAGCAGAACAAACATCAAGGCTCCTGAAAGACTTTGAAACACTTGCAAGGACTAAGTCTAACTGCAAGAAACTTCCAAGTAAGCCTATAAGTCTCAATGAAGAGCATGAAGCACCTAGAGTATTACAGAACTACAATTAGCACAACTGAAAAAAGGACTCTTGATAAGACTGAATGTGAGAAGATATCTTAGGAGAATGCACAGATATTACTACATTACAAGGATCTAGGCACAGAAATTACCTTGATAGACGTGCTCTCACGGAAAATATTCATACTTGGAATACCCAAAAAACTCATGCGATGCTGATGTCCCTACTCTTCGCAGTGCCCTGAGTGACCACAGGAGCTGCAATTCCACATATCTCGCATTTAAAATTCGAAATGTCATTAATTCAGGAAAATAATAATAATAATTACGACTATTACTTCTTAGACAACGGCAGATAACCCTGCATTCTATAACAAAAACTAGTTTTTGCAGTGAATTATCTAGAAATAGCATGTATGATGATAGAACGTACTGCTTTATTCCTAATTCGGTACTAGTAACGCTGACAATTGAGGACCTGAAATCTACACTAGCAGGCCTCAAAGGATTTCATAGATATGAATTTTTTTAAATAAAATGAAATGGATCCTTGAACCGTAGAACGAGGTTCACCAAAATTCAGGGAGATAAGAGACTCTCTAATAGGAAAGCAGGGCACTACCTGCCCCAAGTCCACGCAGGTAGTACAGCGAACAGGGTATAGGTTTGCTATCCCATCCCATTGGCAACTTCAAAGGGTTAAACATGACTTGCTGCTCGTCTTCTCTTTCATTTCTTGTGCAAGTTCCTTCTGCTCTGAAACATAGACATTCCAAGCAACACAGGATTCATAAGTCAGTATTGAAAATAATTCGCAACGATTTAACGAGGAAATGTTGAACTCACAGGAGTCATGCAAGCTAGGAAGTGATCAAAATCAGTTGATTCACCAAATGAAACAGAACACCTCTTCACACGCAGCTTCCAATCCTTCATAGCTTTAGAGCTTGCTTCTTCTCATTGTGCGACTTTATTTCTTCGAAAGCCTGCATTAATCAAATTCCACATGTTCACGATACGGTTCTATATCCCTTCCAAGTAAATTTAACACCAATAACCTCGAGAAAACTGACATACTGCCACATAATAGTAATCAACCGCACCTAATTGCGACACCTACATAAATGCTAACACTCCAAAATCTTGCACAATGAGTACATACTCATTCTGAGAATGTACACCCCTCAGCACAGGAACTAATGGCGATTTCACCAATGAAGTTTAGAAACCTTGAAAAGTTTGCATATGGCATCCAAACAAAGCATTCTTGGTGCATTGGAATCTCTTTTGATTTGCTAGCAAGCATATTCAAGACTCTGACAATTCAAACAACAGAGAACATGCTCAGCGCTTAAAGTGTGACAATTAGGTATGGAAACCTTATAGAATCAGGGTATTTGCGCTTAGACTCCGGGATTACTCATGCGGTGATTCTGATGCAACCTCTCTTGAAGGAATTTGTTTCCTTCTGGAGCTCCTTCACCATGCATTGCGCCAATTGTGTTCATGTCCTCGTGAATGCCCCGAGTCTGCTCCCGCTCATTGCATTGTCACTTCCATTAAATAGCAGTAGGTTGTCCCGATTGCCAAATTATTCTGATGAACAGTATCTATATTCCCAAAACACAAGTCCCGCAGAAGCTCCAACTTCCTAACCCTAAATCCCTACGCGGTTCTTCCGGTCGTGTTCTAAATCCGCACGCCATGTCTGCTTGTTGACCCGAAAGCTGAAAATTCTGAAGTACATATCGCAACTGTGGCGGTTCGAGAACTTGGGTTTGGAAGATCTCATCATCAGTGCTCAAGGCACTGCAATCAAGGGACCTTCCTTCCACTACTTCGTCCTGGCAAGATAACTACACCTAAAATCTACGGAATAAGCAATTCAGCATGGTTCCCATTATTATATTGACAAACTTTTTGTGGGGTCTTGTTGGTAGTCACAAGGAGATTCTAGATTCGATTAGAAGGCAATTTTTTGGACCCAGTATGAATAAATTATGAAAATTCAAAGTACTGAAAATAGATGTTTCTAAAATCAACCCTAGACTCTCACAAATAATGGAAGTACATTTTAAACAAGAATCTGTTGGGGTCGATTTTAGGAAGGGGGCAAAATTAGGTACAATTACCTTTTTGTGTGTGATACTATTTTATCAAAGTCATAATAACAAGGGTTCCACATTGCTTTGTACAACCCTTGATGATTGTGCTGTAACTTGCAAGGAAGAGATTTCAATTTTTTTTTAATTTAGAAGAAAAACTTGTAGGCGTTGACAAAGAAAGAGACATTATAAACACACAATATATTTTTTTCTTCTAATGACACTCTCAATCACTATTGTCATTATTTTTCTTGGTGACTGACACTAGAAGAAAAATGTGCCCGACACAACCGACTACTATGCAACTAGTGTCCTATACAACTATCTTGAAACTATAATCTCTCTATTAGCACCAAATCTAATGTAATTGTTTTATGTCGTTGTTTTACAACATTGATATATTGTTTTAGTCGCAAAGAAGTTAATCTATAGTTGCAAAAAACAACTAGGAAACAATTAGGAAAAGATTGCAATTTTAAAATGGCCATAGTTGTTTTCTAGTTACTTTCTAGTCGTACACTAGTTGTTTCCTATGGTACTAGAAAATTTAGTTTTTTTGTTGATTTGGTTGCATAGATTTGATTCACTTTTCTATTTATTTGGAGAACAATTTGTTGATTTGGATAAAAATCAATAGAAAGGTGAACCAAATGAATGCAACCAAATCAACAAAAAAACTAAATTTTGTAAGTTTTGTAATTTTGTAGTCTTATGCAATGATTTTTGTTGATAGAATTTTGAAACTTTTGCAATTTCTAGATTTTTATGATTTGTAGACTTCTATAGAGTACAAATTTTTACTATCTATAGAAATAAAAAAATATTCAAAATCCAAGAAATTTTTAAATCTATGAAATTTTAAGTTATCCTATACCAATGAAATCTATTAAATACCAATATTTGAATTTCTGAAATCTAGGAAGAAAGTAGATCTGAAATTTTGAAATCTAGAAAAACGTAGATATTAAATTCAAAAATCTTAAGAAAAAGGTAGTTTTGAAATTCAAAAATCTAGAAAAACGTAGATATTAAATTTTGAAACATACAAATCATTCACAGTAATATTTTAAAATCTACAAATCTACAAGTTGCAAACAAGTTGCAGATGAGTCCCACATAAGACGTGACTTTTGCAATTGCTGCACCTTTTTCCTAGATTTTAGGGTGTCACTGCAACTACAAGTCTCCAAATTATCACCAGTCGCAAACCAGCCACAAGTGTCCTATGCAACTGAAAAACCAATTATATAGTGTAGTTGCAAAACCCTTTCTTTTCTTCTAGTGTAAGTTTTTATATTTTAATCTAGGTAAACCCTCTCTAAAATAAATATCTTTGAGAGAATTTAAACATAGAATCTAATTAAGTTATTCCATTAAACATAATTTGAGCTAGAATAGTTTGAAAAATTACTAATTTAAAAAAATAGAATAATTAAAATATTCCAATCTCTACAAAGATAAAAACTTGTAGTGAGCTAATTTTCCCTCACTAATAGGACAATCAATTTGCATCCTAGCTTCCATAATTCTACACACTTAAGGTGTAAGGTAAACCTCTCTACAATTGTTTCTTTAATCTTATACTAAGTGGCTTACAAATGATTTCAAATGAACATTAGATTACAAAGAACTGTAATTTTTCATCAATTTTTTTTGGAAACTTCTTGAAGTATATTTGTAATTGTTGGTTGTAGAAATTCCTTCATTGATGTATTATTGACATTTTTACAAAAGAAGGTGCTAAAAAACCAAATTACAAAAATATTTTTTTCAATATATTTTGGCAATTTAAGTAACATTTTGACATTATAAACATTTTTTTTTAATACATGAATAAATTTTGAATGCACCTAAAAAAGAGCAGATAGTCTATTTCTATTGAAATTTATAATTAATTTATCTTTGAAATTTATAACTATTTCATCATAACTTTAAAATAATAAAATTGCATAACTACTTTAGTATAGCTTCATTTAGTTGTGCCAAAGCACAATTTGAATGTTTCTAAGTGGCTAAAGATTCTCTTGTACTACAATCATGCAGATGAAACCAAGCCATACCAATTGGAAGTCCTTGGAAATGAGGGATGGAGGTGGGGTTACTTTCACCTTAGTTAAAGTTAAACCATCCTAACATATTCTTTGTGTATTGTAGATATAAAACCTCTCATTACATGTTTTTCAGCCCTTGTGGAGGGCTGCGAGTGCCCTAGGGTTTCCAGAGTCTAAAGCTGCCTGGAATTGCGCCGTAGCAACTGCGTGACATGGCACAACAACTGCCATGTCATACAACAAAAAGAAATTTCAAAAAAAGAAGAAGAAAATTGTTCATCTTGTTTTTCCATTTTAAGATTTTAAGATTTTTTTTTTTTAAATATTTTTTTTCTGACAACAGCCGTTCTTTTGCTGCCAGGGGAACAACGCCGGGAATAGGCCCCAAACGTCCCTCCAGACCCCCCCAAAACCATCTAATGAGTAAGGTACACCCCCCCTTAGGGACACACTTAGAAAAATTTAACTAGCAACATGTGGCCAAATATATGGTCTTTTTTAGTCATTGCGCCTAAAATTTACAAAATAATTTTAGGTAATATATGGAACCACATATAAAAGAATGGCAATTAATAAATATAGGGTCATAAGTAATCTGAATCATTTAATTCTTTTAGATATAATGTATCATACAATATAATTATCCGAGGCATAGATTGAAGATAGGATCAATATTCTTGCCTATACTTCAAAAAGTGACGGTGGATAAAACTTCACCGAGAACTCGAATTTTCAAAGCTAGCTCTTACATGATCTCTTCAATCCGTTGCCTTGTTGTTTATGTATTGGCAACGAAGCTGTTGTAAGTTAGGATTTGGGCAACAACAATTTTATTTATTAGAATTGCAGTTGAGGCTGCCATGGTTGATTGGGTAGTGTTATGGATGTTGGACAATGAGGCTTCGGTGCCAAATCTTTTGACAAGGTGATGGCGTTGCAGTTTGAAACTTTGGCAATGTTGAGGATGTGTCTAGAGTCCGATGAGGTTTTGGACTAGCCATTTGAGTTTTGGAATGTGAAAGACTAACTTTGCATCTGGAAGAAGGTGGAGTGCTTCAATGCTTTGTAGGACAATGTGTACGTCATTCAAGTGGAGATTTCCAAGTTTGGATCTGGAAAGCAACTTTGTGTGGAATAGTGTGGAGATGTATTTGTAGGATCAAGATACCGTAGGCATTGTGAAGCTTTCTTGCTTGGATTGCCTGAAGTTACGGAAGGACGTAGTGGGATTTACAATAAAATAATGTTTCTAATTTATAAAACTTATTTTCTAATTTTAAAACAAGTCACCTCCTTAATACACAATATGTGAAGAATTAGTGTTGCAAATACAATGTGAATTACCTTGACCATCTTCAATCAATGGCGCCAAAGGGCAAATCTATAGTTCTTACAGTTGAAGACCACAAGAAATTGATTAAGGAAGGTGTGGAGGTCACAGAAGTGGTGAATGTTGAACTTAGCAATGACATAAAAGCCTTCTATATACTTGGAGATTTAGATCAACCACAACCCAAAAGTTCTTAGTTTAGGGTTAAGCATGCTTATTGTCATGATAGGGTTATGCATCTTTGTCCACCAAAAAAGAACCTAGAGTCTACATTGAAGAACTACTTGGTTGGTACAAAGCACCTGCAAGCTGTGGAGGATTCCAAGAACGCATATAGAAGAGGAGGTGTGCTTCTTTCTGGCAGAAGGGGAATGCCGCAGACTACAGTCATCCTCTCTAAATGTACAATCTAATCAACAAGACCTGTGGAGATCCTACATGAGTGCAAATGTGGGTGGAGACAAGGGTGAGTCTCTTGTTCTTGACAAAAATTCCATTGTTGGTCCTTTGTGCCAGGGATTTTGACAAACTCATTATGTGTAAGGAGGTGTGTCTTACTCCATTAAGTTCTTGCTAAATGATCATTATGTAGTCACATGTTGTCAGAGTAGGAATGTCACAAAAAAATATAGACTAGAAAGGTTGCAATATTCCGCTACTCGAGCTAGAATCACTCAACTTAAGGTCAAATGTCTAACATTGTTGGAAAATGCGAGGACCTCTTCTAATGACGCTAACATTGTCAAATTATGTCATAATATACTAAAAGTATACAAAACATGCACATTTGGGGGTAAACTGGCACTCTGAAATTTCCTCCGAGATGTGGCCCAAAACTTGAATCAAAATAATAAGGGGAATAAATTTACAAAAAATACAAAATATTTGTACAGATCATGAAAGTCTATAGTGGTAGACAAATGCGTGATATATTTCATCTTAAATTTTCTAGTCCCAATTTTTGTACTATTAAATGGGACATTAACCTCTAAAGGACCAAGGTGGTTTTTATGCCAAAAAACACTCAAAATTGCCATTTCTCAGTGCAAAGAGTAAAAAATTTCAAAGCTATTTTTTTAATACATCTAACAATAGGATTTTATACCTAACTAGTATGTGAATCTGTGGAAAAAAATTCAAAAACTTTGATTTCATAGATTGCAAGATATTTGCATTTAAAGTGAAGAAAACAAATTATTCTACACATTGCGGGACTAGATTATTTGACTTTGAACCTTTTTAACTTAAAAATTTTGCACAACAAAGTTTTGAGGTTTAAATTCATATAGTGGAGAATTGAGTAGAAAATCTAGGATGAAAAGAAAATTTCAAAACAGTTTAAATTTCATTCTTAAAAAAATTGTTAAATAGAAGTAGGTACAAGATAGATAGAAAATTTGAATTATTAATATCTTTATGATGGAATTAAAACACACTAATCACAATGGTGAGAGTTTTCTAACAAGAAAATAAAACTATCAAGAAGCTTTTTTTTAATAATTATAAAATTGCATTCAAAAATGAATCCTACAAGTTATTTTTTTAAGAGATGCTTAGAATGCCCTAAAAATAAGATTGTTCATAACTTTCACATCACTTATCTAAATGAAATGAGTCAAATCTTTGCATGTAAAAAAAAATATAATCTATGAAAAAAAAATTAAATTTAAAATAAAAAATTAAGTTAATTTTTTTTTGTTGTCCGGTTTCCCTTGTTTTAAGCTTATTTGGGCATAACTTTTGTTTCCAAGTACCAATTGAAAAAAATCATATCACCACAAAGATAATAATAATTTTTATCTCTATGACAAAAATTGAGACCATAGGTACCTTTCTTTAATCCAATTCATCCCCCCCAAAACAATGGTCCGGCCTTTAGGGGTTAAGAAAGGGATGCAATTCAGATTGGGAGAGCATTAAAGAAATTTTCATTGTCATAGCTTACATTTACAGGTATGCTAAATCTGCTCTAAACATTGTGGATCCGGTGCCTATCATTCTAGCAAAAGATGAGACTAAAATTAAAGGTAGAATAGGCTGGGAATCTAAATGGGCTAGCTGAAAAGATGTGATGCAATCATGATCATTTCTTGGCCTATAGAAACCTGCAAAGATGGATACAAAAAGATTGTTGAAATATTCTAGTCTAGCCAAATAGAAGGATTCACTAATCATAGTTGTTAATCCACTTCATGAGAAATTTTCATGTCTAGTGTTGACTATCTCTTGCACTATAAGAAACCCGTGTTTTGGGTGGTGTGAGGTCTCGATTTGTCATCCAGGACTCACTGTTTTCTTTTTTTCATTTATATTAGGCTTGAACGTACTTTTAGTTACAAAAAGCCCAAAAAAGAGTGTAAGACCAAAATAGGTGTGTCACATACCAATATAGCATTTGATCCTTTATTAGTAAGTTGCCCTCAACTAAACCCGATTCTCGTTTGTGAATAGATATAAAATCGGGATTTCACGTAATTAGATGGGTTTATAATAAATAGGGCTAGAATCACCAAACCCACGGTGTAGGTGACATCTTAGGTCTAGATTTGGTCTGAGGGAATACCGTTGAAGTCATATGTTCATTCCCGACGATAGGTTTCACTTTCCCCTTTCTATCGAAGAAATAGCAGAAAACCCAATTATTAGGCCTTCAGGAGTTACAATCGTAAGACGGACACCTGGAAGGAATCTAGGGATGCAATATGTCATTCTTGGGTGAAAATCATGTTTGGAGACCAACGGTGAAATTGGTTTGCCAAGATTCCCTAGTTACCGATTTCGCAAAGAGAAGACAAGATTTGATTCTCCTATGACCTTTGTACAAAGTAAGAATATGAGCTTGCACATCCTTTGTGGAATTCCATGAGAGATTCCATAAAAAGATTCGGAATTTTTTGATTTATAGAAAATGCCTTTCCGAATGGTCAACTGCCAAAACCCTGGATGGGAATTTCTTGTAAATCACCCAGGTTGTGGTAAAATCTCACTAAAAATTAAACTAGCTTTTTTTATGCTAAAAAAATGATCTAACAAGTTTCAGGACATTTTGATAGTCAGAAGTGCTCAAACCGGCAAGATTCCCCGACAATTGCCAAATTTGAAGAATCCGGTGGAGTTGAACGGCGTCCCGGGAGTACATGGAATTGGAATGGGGTCAAAGTTGGGTCTTTTCTTTTTCCCTTAGACCTTCTAAAGAACTTAGGCTAGTTACTTTTCTCAGAAAAGTCAAACTCCAAAGATTGGATTTTTATCCCTTTTTTGTGTTCAGTTAGCGCTAAGTATTATTGCGTTTTGAGGTCAAATTAGGGGGTTAGGTGACTCTAGAACTAAAAATGACATTCTAAAGCCAATGGCGCAGTCCGTTTGTAATTTGGACTTGTTCTCCAAAAGTTAGAAGTTTGGTCCAGCGTAGAAAGTCAAAAATTAGAAGATTAGGATGAAAATCTCAAGTGATAAGATTATTAGTAGGAAAAGAGAGGGGGGTGAGCACCCTTAGAAATGTATATAAGGGGCTCACTTTTCTCTCACAAACACCCCTTGTAGCCATATTTTGGCTCATTTTATACGTTGGTCCATTTGTGTGGACGTTTTTGGCCAAAGTTGAGCCAAAGTTGTAAACGTATTATTTTTGGAGCATTTCAAGCTCCTTTCGTTGCTAACTTGTGAGCTCTCTTTGAAGGACATTGGGGTCCCTTCAAAATTTGTCTTTGTTTTCGGATTTTTGACTAAAATACTAACTTGGCCTTTTATCATAGAATTTTTAAGTTTGTTGTACTAACCTTTGTACTAATCCTAGAAGAACCCCCCTTCATACCTTGGCGATGCCGCTTAGGGGGCCCTCTAGTGTTTTCGTTGAGAAATTTGTGTTCAAATCCATCTTGATTAACATGTGTTTGAGTTTTAGTGTTTATTAATCATCCGTACTCTCCCCGTGTTAAATTTGTGTTTATTTTTTGTAGAATTGTACTAACCAACCTTCATCTTAAGTTGTTCTAAGTTTCTTGCAAACCTTTGCATATGGCAAAGCTTTGACTTCACTTGGTGGGGATTTCTTTAGAATTTGGGATTATTAGTAAAATTTGGTGAAGCTATAGTCAAATTTCTTAAGAATTTTTTGTGTTAACAAAATTACGGCGAAGCTATAGTCAAATTTTTTTAGAATTTTTTGTGTTAACAAAATTACGGCAAAGCTTTGACTTCCTAGCGTCTTAGAGTCTTAGTATTTTGGAGAAATTCAAGAATACGGCGAAGCTTTGACTTAGGTGTTATAAATTGTTCTCAAAGTTTAGTTTCCAAAATATTTGGGATTCTTCTCAAGGTTTAGTATCCAAAAATTAGAAGGGATTTAGTCACTTAGAAGTTTGTTTCCAAAAACTCACTTGGAATGTTCAAAATTTTTACAAAAAGGCAAACCGGTGAGTGACCAACTTCCACCAGTTGGGAGGCCAAACCCCGGCCCTGCGACAACTGGATTCCGGGACCGGGTGATCAACCCCCGGCCCGGCCCTGCCAATTCGGCTTGGCAGCCAGCCGCAGGCAGCTTGGAATCTTGGATAGCCAGCCCGGCTTAGTAACTTGACCAGCCAGGCCACTGCGCAAGGCAGGGAGGAGGGGAAATTAATCACCCCCCCTTCAAATCAAAATTTGTTCTTTTAAATTGTTAAAAGGTTGCCATAGTGAAAAAAAAAAAAAAAAAAATAAGCATAGAATAGGAGGTATCACATTTAGAAGAAGATAGGGAGTTGAGAAGTTTCCAATTAGCAACGTTTCCATTACCAAGAAGGAGGTCTCAAACATAAGAAGAAGATAGGAAAAACTTAGGACCTTTCAAAACTCAATAGAATAGATTGTAAGTGAAGAAGATAAAGTGTTCAAATGTTAGTAGAAGAAGAACTTAGGAGTTGATAGGATTTAGAAGGAAATCTTAGAGAAGAGTTTTTAGCCATTAGAAATAGGATAGAACCATTTATTGACTTGAAAGGAAGGAAGAAGCTTATCAATTCAATAATTCAAAAGAATTATTGGAGAAGACCTTTCAAGTCAACTAGGAATATAATAATTGAGTTCAAATAGTCCTAGTGCAAAAGAAAAGAAAGAAGCAAGTAATTAGAGGTTAGAAGTTCAAACTTTGTATTAAAACCATCTTTTCAAGCGGTGAGCAAAATTTCAAGATAGCCTCGAAGATGGCGGACCAGGAATATCTCGAGGAGCTACTCTACAACACCACGGATGAAGGCCAACTTGAGGTAACTTACTAAACACTTTTCCTTCTTTTTAATTGTTTAGATTAGCAATTCTAAACACTTAGCCGAACTTCAAGTTCAATTCAGTAGTAGTAGATGAAGTTTATACTTAGATATAGAATGATTATAGGCTAGAACTTTACATTAGCTTTCCAAAAACATATTAAACTTAGAATTTGGACTTAAAACGAACAAGATAGAGCTAGATGAAGTTTAGTGATTAGAATGGATGAAAAATAGTTAGAGGTAGTGAAAGTGGAAAAAATTGAGTGAGTATGGAAAAGAGAAAAAAAAGAATAATCTCTAAGTGAAGAAAAATCCCAATTTAGGCTTACCAAGTGATAGAAAACCATGGATGAAGTTAAATGTACCGATTAGCGGTCAAACTTCATCCACTCATAACTTTTGATAAGAAGATCCAATCAAGTCGAGTCTTACCATTTTAGAATGAGTAAAAAATAACCTATAAGAACATGGAATTATTTTTGGTCTAAACACCACTTCACTAAGAAACCACAGCGGCCTAATTAGAAGCCAAAAAAGGCCAATTAAAACCTAATTTAAGGTATTTTAGGGTTGTTTTGAGTCTAAAACACTTAGAAATTACACAAAGATCCATTGCTTGGAAGGCACAATGGACAAACGTTAGGCACCCATAGGAATTAACTTTGATTTCTTAGAACCTGGTTGTGTACACGTATTTACCAAGGGTGGGTAAATAAGTGCTCATAAGTGGTAAGCCTAAATTTTTTTAAACAGATTTTAGATGACATCCAATGCAATAACTTATGTTTTTATATCAACAAAAATGTCCAACGTAACATCATTGTTGATGTAAAAACATGGGTTGTTGCATTGGATGTCACCTACAATCTATTTAAATAATTTTGGGCTTGTCATCTAGAACATAGGTTTTTAATAGTGATGCAACTGTTTTGACTCTAAGTGGGTGAAGCACCAATGGGACGTGATATACTCTTTATGGGTCAAAGAATACTTGTCCATAGTCAAGCTTGTAGTTGGTCATACAAGTGATGGTGATAGTTGTAGGAGGCAACTCATATTGTAGGAGACTACAGATCCAAAGAAGGATCTCGGTTGGACTTGGAATGGAATGGGTGGTTATTAATTATGTCTTTGAACTCTAACGGGGATGCCTTCGGATTATATCAAAATTACATCTACAATGGGAAAAATTTGATCAATCCATTGTTTTCCTTTGTACAATGTATACAATTTCACTATACCAAAAGTTGGTAAAAAAAAACCCGCAATGGATTTGCCACTACGGTTCTTTTGACCACTTGTTTGTGACAATGGAATCCATTGCACAAAAATTGGAAATCATTAGTAGTCACTTGGTTTTTTGATTGTCAATCAATCAAATACAAGGTCTGGGAAGTGAACAACAATTCCAAAGTCATAGTTCAATGCATGTTCACATCCAAGATCTAATAAATACTAATTTACAACAACAAAATTAGACTATGAGAGAGTACATGATTGAAGTTCAGTGCTTGTGTATGTATATATGAATGCATGAGATTGTATGAATTGAAGTACATTAATTAATTAGGAACAAAAATAAAAAAATTCAGTGTGATTGTAGAAGTCTAATGCAAGTGCTTGCAAGTCAGTGCAATTGCGTGATCAAGGTCAAGTGCAATGGGAGCAAAAAAAATGCAATAGAACTACTAGAAGATGACTATAGGATAGGCAATTATTGCGTTTTGTTTTTTGGAATCAACAGTTAACTTGTGGAAGATAACAATAGTGAATATATATGAAAAATTGATTAACCGCAAATGCGTGTGGTTGACTGCCTACCTACATTTGGCCGCTAGTAGATAAGGGCCCTTGCATATATAAAGTTAAACTATTACAATCTTGTGAAATCTATTGCAATTTTAGGAAGTTAAGAGAAATTGGAAAAACTCAATTGTAGTATACATCTAATTAAAGTCAAGTGAGACCACGTAATTGCATTTGATTTCAATTGTACAAATTTGAGTGCAAATGCTTCAAATGTACTATGAGCACATGAAGTTCTGTACATGCGAGTATATAAAGTGTAGTGCATAAATCCTAGTGTTCTTGAGTTCTAGATCTATTGTAGTCAATTGTGAGTGTATGACTACAAGTGCTTGAAGTCAAATACTATTGCATGAAGTTGATTGCAAGAGCGTGAAGTTGGCTGCAAGTGCGTGAAATTGACTGCAAGTGCATGGAAGTTGATTGCAAGTGCATAAAATTGACTACGAGTGTGTAAAATTGACTGCAAGTGCATAAAATTGATTGCAAGAGCATAAAATTGACTACAAGTGCATGAAATTTAGATCAATTGCAAGCGCATAAAATTGGTTGCAAGTACATAAAATTGACTACAAGTGCGTAAAATTGACTGCGAGTCCATAAAAATGACTGCGAGTGCATAAATTCGACTACGAGTGCATAAAATCAATTGCAAGAGCATAAAATTGACTATAAGTGCATGAAATAAACTGCGAGTGCATAAATTCGACTACGAGTGCACAAAATTGACTATAAGTGCATAAAAATGACTGCAAATGCATAAAAATCAACTACAAGTGCATAAAATTGACTGCAAGTGCATAAAAGCGACTATGAGTGCATAAAATCAACTGCAAGAGTATAGAAGCGACTGCGAGTGCATAAAAATGATTGCAAGAGCATAAAATTGACTACAAGTGCATAAAATTGACTTTTAATGCATAAAAGCAACTACAAGAGCATAAAATCAACTGTGAGTGCATAAATTTGACTACAAGTGAATAAAATTGATTGCAACTACATGAATTCAACTACACGTGTATGAAGTTGACTACAAGTGCATGGATGAGTGCATGAAATCCACTATTAGTACAAAAAACTAAAGTCAACTACTACAATGCAAATATATAAAATTTAGTGCTACTGCAAGCTTGAAAATTTGACTGTGGAATATTTGCCTAATTCTAGAATTCATGTGCTCGGATGACTACAACATTTTTGTGCACTCTATAGTATACTACAAGGAATAGTCAAATATATACATTGTGACCTCTATAATAAAACCAATGTAGAAAACTACATATAATATTTGTAATGTAAAAAATAGTGGCAAAAATCCACAAGATCAAAAAGCAATCTGCAACCTTCTAAATTACATAATTTGAACACCAAACAATAGTTACTTTGTTAGTATAATTATCTAATACCAAATTCAAAATTAAACTTAATTTATAAGATCAAACTTTAAAATAATGACAATTAATGTTGCCCAAAGTAGCTAATTTGTACCTAAAAAGATTGAATTCACAATTAGAAGATGGCAGCGTAAAATCAATTATGTGCATGCACACAAAGTTCCAACTCACTTAATGAATTGCATTTCAATGGATTTTACAAGAAAAAAATACATGAAAAAATACATCTTAACCTTCACACATGAATTATAATAAAAGGCAGTACAAATTGAAAACCAAAATTGAAAAAAAAAAAAACTTTCTACAAACAAGCCCACAATTTCTACTGCCAACTTCATGAAGCCAAGGGATAAGAGCTTAAAATAGATTTCTCGTATATGCCAAAAGTCTATATGGTGTATGCCATAATAGATTACACCAACACCTAATGCAACATCCACCAGACCACAATTTACAATATCCATTGATAGTAGGGAATTTATCTTCCAAACTCTCATGCCCAACTGAAGAGTCTTAGAGGAGTTTACATGAGATATACAAGCAAATTGCAACATTGACAAGTAACTGAGATATGTAGGTACATGAGTACGCAAATTACCAGTTTCATATAAGCTTCATTGACGGTATCTCTTGAGTTCCCTTCTAAAAGATTCTTCATGCATCGTGCAAGGGCTAAAAACTTGATTTGACCAACAAAAGAAAGCGAAATTACATTTAGGTAGTGAAAAGTAGTAATTTTTCTTTTTTAGAAAATTAGATGGATAAAAATCATTTAACAAGAATACTGTTACATGTCGATGATGAAAAATGCTTCAAAATAATATATCATTGCACAATCGTCTATCTTGTACTATAGATAGTTAATGACAGAACTTGTAAGTTCATGGGAAGGCTACATTAGATATACTTAGAAGTATTATTTTGAGGTTCAATTGAAAGACTACATTTGCATGTTGAAGTGCATTCACAAGTACGTGAAGCAACATGACAATAAGAAATGAAAACCTTGTAAGCATAGCTACTAGAGTTGATTACCACCCATCTCTAAAGCATCCAATAATCTAGAAGGAGAAAACTGTGAAATAATAGGAATATTACTTACAAATGTTTGATAGCAATGTCCATTTTTTTTACATTTCAATCATGTTTGAACAACAAAAGATTTTCTTCACCTACAAACTATGACAATCAAACATGACTATAGGGTTCAAAAGTCTAGGGTGTAAAAAGGGGTATCAAAAAGTAAGGGTCAATTATAACAAACACAAAACTTGAAACATAAATAAATAGATATAATGTTTATACTGGAAAATGAAAAAGTACTTGATTCAATTGGAAGTTGATGTAGGATTGAAGATCTATAAGCACGTACTTCACAAAACCTACATCCCCCTTTTGTAGAGAAAATATTACTCTTTCACACTTTGCCTACAAAAGCATTGCAAAGGATCAATTTCATATGCCTTATTGAAGATTCCATAAAAGTTTACATAGATTCCATTCAAGAGACCTTAAAAGGATACATTAGTGACTCCATCTCTACTAGATTTTGTTCACTTGCATCCAATACTCATTAACAACTAACACATACAAAAAGAAGAATAGAACAAAATTCTTGGACATCAAAACAAATAATTGAATTTGATTACTACAATGAACATCAAACCTATCTACATCTGTATGACTTGTGCCATCTTCATCGTTGTCCTCATCCTGAGCTCTGTAAGGATTGAAAGGTAAATTTTCAAAATTCATGAATCACACAAGTTTGTAAACAACACTTAGAAGATAGCCTCCATTAACTGGGCACAATCTAAAAATCTCTAGAATGATGTCATCCTATGGCATAGATGACTGACTAATACAAACTTTAATGAAATAGAAGTAGAAGATGCAAACTATCACCTAAAAAATATAAACAACTGAAAGTATGATATGATCTTTCTTACCTATTGTGTCACTGTTGATCGTGTTTAATTTTCACACTAGTGACTAAAAACAATCTCATAAAGAGCATGTTGCACAATTGATCAAGGATGCAGTTCACTTCATACTAACACCATATCTATAAAACATTAGACCCTTTTGTTGCCTTCAATTGCAACCTCCACGTACTCAATGCATAGAACTTTGACTACAATCACTTATCATTCACTTCCACAAACAATATCTTGATTGCTAGGAATCAAACTTTGGAGCCTGAATAAAAACTTGTTTACAAACTACTTATCAAATTACACCATATTTGCTAAACTTTTATCAACATTCATAATGACTAACAAATTCAAATTGTTTCCAAAATATCAAACTTTGTATTAGGTCAAATGCCATAGGCAAATTCATATACCACTCAATACGTCCTTTTGCCCATCACCCCATCCACGTCCAAGTTGTACATCCAAGTCCACGTCCAAGTTGTACTTCTCCAATAGTAACTCTTTTTGATCTTTTCACAAGCCAAGCTACAATTTCCATAATTTAAAACTTTCTAATATTCCGTGGTGCCTTCAAACCACTAATATTAGTTGGTGGCACATTTGCAATGCGTCCTTTTTGGGTGTCCTTTCCAATCATGGCCTTTGAATTTGATTTTTGGACTTTCCTATTGTCCTCAAAATCGGAGTCACTGTTAACATTCACTTTGGATGATGGTTGGATGAATTCTCTTAGTAATCTGGTAATTTGATCTAGTTGTGGGATCTCAATCAAGTGAGAAATGCACCATAGCACTGGAGTATTTGGAAGCCCCTCTGCTTGGTCTAAGAAATGAATATCTTTAGGGAATCGTGAATTAGCGTCATACATGATTGGTGTATTCATATAAAAAACTCGTATCACAGAGATCATTTGTTGACCTTCCCGGCACAATTTGTTTGCAAAATCAATGCATCTTCATTTTTGGTTGACACCTGTATGTGCCTCTGCCACCACCTTTCCAACAAAGTTGGGATGCAAAACCCATACTCTAACTCTTGCCTTTATTGGCATCTACAAACAAGAGCAGAGTTTCCACTTATTATATTTCTATATTGTCCATTGATGCTTGCAGTACTATATCTCGATAACTTAGATGACCTTTAAATCCCTCAATTCATAGATCAAATAAACAATTTTTACATTGTACATACTTTTAATCGGTGTTCATTATAATTTCAAAAATTATCTACCATAACTTTTATTATATTCAAAAACTATGTCTAATGCTTGTATTTGTCAAAACACATAAAATATAACTCATTGAATTCTTAGGTCGCTTATAAAACTCCAACTTCTTAATAAGAGTTGCATCAATTTGTGAAACCTTTTGCTTCTTTGTTGGTATTTTAGTGGCCTTCTTCTTTCCTTTTGCTTTGACCTCCTTTTTTCCACTACTTCCACCATCCTCTCGCTCTAACTTTCGCTTCTCAATTTGCCTTGGCAACACTGGTGCCTCCTCTTCGTCGATGTCACCATCTACTTTGTTATTATTGACCTCATCTGGATCATATAAAGTGTCTTCATCGGAGCTTGTTTGAATATCAAAGTTGTCGTTTTCTTGTGGTTTCTGAAACAATATTGGGGGGTGTATGGAAGAACCTCCTTTCTTGACCTCTTGTAGTCTATCACGTTCATATGCATTTTTATACTTAATAAGGTATTTTTCCTTCATACTTGCAATGCAATTTTGTTGAGACACATACCTACTTTTTAACTTAGCATTGTTATATTGGCTTACTTTAGAGTTAGGCCTATCCACATTCCAATTGCCGATTGGAACACCTTGATATCTTCAATTTCTTCAGTGTAAGCACGTTGTGTTTTTGTAGGTCCATCTTCGGCCGCCTTATTTGTTGCTCTTGCGTTATGAGGAAATATTGATCCATCAGATGACAAGAGTACTGTTTCATGTTTGGTAATCCCTACCTTGTTTTGGGATCTACACTCGGTATGTAAATTATCCTTACTCCTTCCAATTCCAATATTCACACTGAGGCCTTGAAGAACAAACTTGGATGTACAAGGAAATAAAATAGCATCTTCTTTCACATGTGGCCGCCTCAAACTATGAAGTACTTCTGCTGTTGTTCGAGTTCCACCCTATTGTTGAATAAGTGGTTTAGGATTTACTATCATTGTATCTATGGAAGGCAAAGATGCACACTTAGATGCATATGAAGACAATATGTTGTCAACGGCATGATGCAATTGGTTGCTTATGTCCACCATAGGATTCATGATCGGCTCTAGTGATGGCATTTTTGTCGTATTTTGCACAACATCATCAAATCTTAAGGAATCCTATCAAAAAAATACAAGTACACTGTCAGAAATTTTCTTCGTGAGTACTTTACTACATCAAAACAATATCATGCTTACAGAAAATGTTAGAACAGAATTGGTGATATTCAATGTTGGTTCACAGATTTTGAACCATATACATTTGTTGTCCTACGTACTGATGCAGCTCCGCAAGAATGGTGAGTAGGAGAGCATAGTGTTTCTTCATTAGCACCATTGTTTGCTTTGACAAAAGATCCCTTGTCAAATTTTTGCTTTCCCTTCTATTGCATTTCATTCACCACCAAAAAGTAGTTAGAATTTTTTTTCCAAATTCACTAATAAAGTGTGAGAATCACAAATCACATACTTTATACATGGATTCTCTTAAAATGAACTAAATTTTGTGTACTCCAATATTTTATTACATGGTATTCAACAACTAACAAAGCACATGTATCATATCTACAAAAGCATATACATCATATCTAAAAATGCACATGATCTAAACACCATTATTGTAACACATGTTACAAACATAATAATTTACAATAAAAATTCAATTCACTAAGACGTGTTCATAGAGATAAAATTGTACCTGTTGTGATTTGTGGGCCATCACATTTTTCTTATTTTGTTGGCTTCTTTTACTTCCTTCTGCCGATTTCCAATACTCTATCAGTTGCACCCAAGCCGTTGGTTTACAATCGTCAGGCTTCTTTATATCCCCATGTTTAATCCAAAACTTGTGATATTGTGATCTAAGTCTCTTGAAATATAATTTCAAATATTCTTCTACCATCCCATTAGGTAATGGCTTCGACAATTTGAATTGCCTCCTTACTTCTTCCATTATTTCATTCATAGTCTCCTCTTCATTCACATTTATATATGCCTCTTGAACAATTGCATAAGCTGCCAACTTCAATGCATTCAAAAATTGCGGCTTGTAACGCAAAATGTTGCCACTTTCATCTTGGAGTACTATCACTTGTGGTACCCTTCCATCTGAAATTGCCATTTTCACTTCCTTCAAATATGATTTCTCCTCCTCTCTTAGAGTTTTTTGTAAGGACAATGAATAAGGAGTACATGACTTATTTGAATCCTTGATGCTCCCTTGTAAACTACGAGTAAGCTGAATTGAAGTTGTTGAATGAGTCTGTACTTGATATTTGCCAAACTTTTCGACATCTTTCTCAATGTTTGTGTTTGTGCTTAGATGTAGTCTCCGCTGCCTCTGTACCAAACTTGGAGGTGGTGAATCTCTTACTTCCATAGATGTTTGTACCACTTTTTTGTGCTCCTTATTTTTAAAATATCTGTACTGCGATCGCTTCGCACTATTTGTATGTGACCTTGTCGATGAAGGCTGTAGTTGAAGATTCTCGCGAGGTTGAATGCCGAATGGTGGTCTTTGAATGAATTCATCTGTCGGTTGATTGGTGTTGCACATCATTGACCAGTCACCATTATGATTGCCACCACTTGCTTGTACCACTTGCGAGGTACGGAAGCCTTCGATACGAACATTTTGAGTTGGTACCCCATATGAAGATACATGATTGTTGAAGTTTGTACCTACATATGTTGGAAAAAATCCATGACCAAATGCTTCTTGCATTGAATGGACTGTTGGTCCATATGTAGGTGCATAATTTGACCACAAATGTTGTCCATGGTGAATTTGTGGCATAGTAGGAAACATGTCCTACATGCTCAACAATTATGTCCAAATGTGAGTAGAAATGAAATTGCATTTCAACTAGTTGCTATCAATTTTCAATGAACCAATATATGTAAGTACAATAATTCTAACCTGAGAATGACTTCTTTGAGCTGGTGGCATCCCTTGAAGTGGAATGTACTGGACAATGAGAAAAATTATAATGTCATATTGGTGCATAATTTCATTCAGAGTTCTATTACTATAATCAAAATTGTTAATTTGCAGAAACACTTCATTCTAACAAAGAACTTTGGTATGAAGTCATGAACTACGCTTCTTTACTTGAGAATGATTGTATGGTGCCTGTTGCGATGGTCCATATACAAAACATTGCTATCAAACATAAACTATTTTGTTACACTTGACCAAATGACCAATAGCTTATGCACAAATCATGATTGAAATATACCTTTTGTAATTGCATAAACTTCCATACAAAAAGATTGGAACTTGTTTACCTCTATGCCGGGTTGGACTTGAAGGCCATTGTAATCATTCTGTGAGAATTGAGTATTCTTCACAATGTCCACATCTTCAAAGTTGACACCTTCTCTATGACTATCCATGACAGCTCTTTTGCACCATTACACTACTAATAGAGCTTTCCCCATTGCCAAAAATATTTTCAATCTAACTATAGTAACGTCCAACAACAACGACAACTATAAAGTGTCTAGGAATACTAGACAATGGAGTTCAAAAAAATCATAACAACTCTACAAGAGACGACGCACTTGCCTAACATCAATCACCGTCAAGAGGAAATTCTAATAGCTCATATGGGTCTTTATATAATAATTGTTCTAAATGTATTGTTACTTTTATGTCTTCCTTCTTTCCAAAATCATTATGATAGTTGGGAATTGTGCTAATTAATGCAACAGCCATTCCTAAACCGTCACTAGAATTTGTATTATTAAATGTAATATTGATCCTAGTATTTTAATTTGATGTTACATTATTATATGTAGCCGTCGGCCCGTCGCACGCCTTTAAAGTCATTAAGCTACAGATTCATATTACATTTTTCAAATTCAAATTCATTTGCCTTGTACAAATTTATTATCAGTATAATGTGATTATAATTGTTAATCAGTGACAAAACAAATATACCAATATGACTGTAATAACATAGACAATTTTTTTTATTTTTGTAAAATATTAAACACAAATTTAAACAAACAACAAATATTTTTACATATATATATACACACACATATATAAATAAATATCATAAAAAACACAACATGAACAATTCAAAACATAATCAATAGAATATAAGATATAAAAGTATCAAACATATCCTGCTCTTAATATTGTAATGTAGACTATATAAAAATTGTATCTCTTCCTTAATATCTCCACTAGTAAAATGGAGCCACAGCACAACAACCTCGATAAGTATTCTGCATACACATAATTTTGTTAGAAAACAAAACAAAAATGTATACAAATCGTTATATACATAGAAATGGAAATGGAAATGGAAATGATAAAATAATAATTAAAAAAAATATAGAATACCTTTGCATTCTCATATTTGACTTGTGCTTTGAAAAAGTTGATGGTCGTTTTATCATTGGGCTTGTCTAACGCTTTCTTCAATTCAGTGATCAAATTGCGCTTCATGACAAATGTCATTCCCAAAGCTCCCACCGATTTTTTTCCTTGTTGTGCAATGCACAACATTGTTGTAATTGACAACAAGTCCTGAACCATTGTGTGGTTCAAAGCAAATGTGATATTCTGGAAGCCATATCGTGGGAAAATTCTCAATTTGAAGCCCTCCATCTGTACATCACTCCAAAAAATGCAAAACAATAAGTACCAATTCAAAAAGTATACATAAACTTCATATTTATACATTCTTCACAAAGACAAAATTTAAGACCAAAGATTTTCATACCAAGATATAGCCAAATCAAAATACCATATCCATAATCGCTCCGATCATTATGAGGACAACATTTATAGTCTCGCGTGATTGAAAAGCAAGTGAACGCCGTTTCTGTAAATCTTCCTTCTCCAAGTGGAAGTCCTTTATTAAGAAGGATCTTATCAAACCTCTCCATTGCTCCAGGAAATGCTAAACGAAAGTATCGTGTCATTTCATTAGCAAATTTCTCTGAGAGATCATATAGACTTGCATCTGGATTAGGGCTTTTTTTTTTGGCCGCCTGGTGCCAGTTTGCACCAAGCGGTCCAGGCTGGCGAAATGCCCTTAATAAAAAAATTAAAAAAAAAGGGGCCACGTCGCCACCCTTGCGGCATGACGCGACCCCCTGGTGCCAGATGGGCGCCAGTTCCATCCTCCTCGCATGGCCGTGTCGCCAACGGGGTTAGGGTTGGGCATCCATTATTGCGCCAATGTCGCCCGTCTTCCCACTTGAATTCCTCGTTTGCTCCACGACGCCCACCTCTGTCGCCAAATGATCTGCTCTTCATTTCTTGTGATCGCCAGCCTTAGCGATGAAGGTGGAAGTAATGTCGCCCGCACGTTGTGTACTGCTCTTGATTTCGCCATGTAGTGGCGAAAACGTTGCTGGAGTGATCGCCAGGTCCATGAGCGAGTGGGGCGACTGGGGTCTTCAGTGCGCACATTGGAGGCGCCGACTCTTTTTTTAAATGACGGACGTGGTCAATCGGAGCTTCAGGGAGTCTCTCGCACTTCCCTCTGATCATTTCCTGATTTCAAGTTGCAATGCTTGTTGTTTAATGTCTGCGTCAATTGGGGCGGGTTTAATTCATGACCGCAACTTCGGTACAGTGGTTGATCAAAAAAACGACCTTCAGAACTGCTTAGTTACTGCTCTTTCAAGTGAAGTGTAGGGTCTGTTTGAGAGGTTGTCAATTTCTATGTCTGCGGTTTGGATTCTTGGGGCTGATTTCCTGAGAGATTGCGTTTTACTAACTAAGGGATGGGGTCTAATGAAGTCGACTCAGGAGATGACGTAGTCGGGAATGCTGTGCGAGCAGCAGAAGTTGCGAGATCGGCAAAGAAAAAGGCCGACAAAGCTGCGTCAGAGGCACTAGTCTTGGCCCGCAGGGAATTGATTTGCAAAGGGAAACTAATCGAACAACGAAGAGTGGAAGCGGCCAAGAAGACAATGCACAATTACTTCCAGTCCAATCGGGGTGCAGTCGGGGGCCAACCTCTGTCCATGGTCTTCGATGGAGTTATGCTTGAGGTGCCGGGCGCAGAGCCAGATTTCATGGAAGATTACCCCAGTCCTAATTCCAATCGTCGCTTGGGGTGCAAATCTTTGTCTGCTGAATTGAAGCAGTTGACACGTTCCTCTTCCAACTCTGGGGACACAACAATCTTGAGTTCCAAGTCTCCTTTGATAACTGTTTCTTCAGAGTCCGAACTTAATGACAACAAGGATTTGCGTGAAGTCCCCGATGACTGTGAGGGATCTGATGACTCGGATTTTGAGACGCCTCCTGCCAAGCGTGGTGCAACAAGTCGTAACAAAGCAGAGATGAAGAGATCAGAGCTTCAGAAACGATACGATCGCCATCGTAAGTTTCAGACCGTCTGGGCGGCGAAGTTGCCGTGGGCGGAAGGCATTTTGGCCAACGATGGATTACTTCAGATGGTGAAGTGTAAGGTTTGCAGTACGATTGAGAGAAAGCCCTGCATAATGGCTCCAAAATCTGATACCCTGTGGAAACATGACGGCAAGAGAATCGCAAAGAGAGACATGCCACACTTTAAGGTTAAGCGTGGAGAGCAGTACATCGCAGCCCAATGCAAGCATCGCAAGAACCTCCGCTTGTACGCCGTGAAGCCGCCACCTTCTGTGATCCAGCAAATTAATCATTGCACGTCCGTTGAGGCACGCAAGAAGAGGGTGCAATTTGCGACACTCTTCCAACTTCTTTGTGACGGGAGGCCAATGGTAGAGTATGAATCGCGTGTGAATTTGTATAAGTTCTTGAGTGTCCCTGATTTGCCGTCAGCCCATTGGTGTGACAATTCGGGGTGGGTCATGGCGGGATACATGTACCAAATAGTGGTGCAAGAGATGCGGAAGCTGATTAGTGCGGCCCGTTATGTGGCTATCACAGTCGACGAAGTGACCGCTGTAGATAACACCAGCGTCTTGTCAGTTCATATGTACATTGTGCAGGACTGGGTTCGGGTGCCGCTTCTCATAGCTCTGCAACGAGTCCAATGTGCACCAAATGCAGACAACTTGACGAAGTTGATAATGGATGCGGTTGCTAGTGGGGGGGGGATTAGATGCCGAGAGCCTTGCAATGAAAGTGGTAAGTTTTGGAGCCGACGGTGCGTCGACGTTACAAGGAAGTCGATCTGGTGTCACTACACAAGTGAGAGATAAGTATGCCCCTTTCGCAATTGGTGTTCACTGCGTAGCACACCATTGCAATCTTGCGTTCAAGGCGCTATCCAGCTTGGGAATTTTTTCAACCATTGAGAAGGTTCTTGCTGTAACTCATGCGTATTTCTGTAAGAGTCCAAAACGGCTTGAAGAATTCCGGCAATTGGCTGAACTCACAGAAACAAAAGGTCTCAAAATGCTACGCAATGTTCAGACAAGGTGGGTTAGTCTCATCGAACCTCTACGCAAGCTCCTGTCCGAGTACAGAACGTTAATTTACAAAATGACGGCTGATTTGGAGGAAAACAAGAAGGCCGAGGTAAGGAGACACATCGGCTTTTGACTTTCATGCTGCATGTTGTTCTGGTACTTCCTGCATGTTTTGTTCGTTAATTTCGTGATTGTTTTACATGGACGTTTGTCTTCACTATTATTTGTGACACTCACAATTTTGTTGTGTCGGTGCAGCTAAGCTTGGTGCTCTTGCTTGACCCATATACCGTGTTGGGTATGACTACTCTTCTACCGTTGTTGGAAGCGATTGATACATTAGTGCTATTTGCACAAAAACGCGACATCTATATTTGTGACTTCGTGGCGGCAGTAAAAGTGTGCCAAGCTTCACTGTACTGAATGTATGAGGACAGTGCGACCGCTTTCACGACCGATGAATTCTGGAGTTTTGGCAATCTGCTCGATTGTAGTCACGAGCAGATACATATTAAATGGATAACAGGTGTGAACGACGAATCCGCTATCTTGACCTTCATTTGTTATGGAGAACACATTCATGCGGAGCACAAGGGAGGTCCTGTCGACCGTAACCTGTGGACCTCTTTGGTCAACCAAGTGAAGTCCGAATGCGCAGGTGATGTGGATTTGTAGTTGCTTTAGTTTCTATTGCTGAAGTTGAACTTGTTTGATTTGCATGCTTCTTAAACCGCTTTTTAATTTGCCCAGTGTTATGGTAGACAGAGTGCTGTGAATGCCATGTATTCAATTCCTTGCTTCGCATAAAATTAACGATCATGAATTTTTGTCGTTGTTGCAGTTGCATCGAACCAGCTTGTGCAGGAGCTTGAAGACCACTTCCCTGCTCAACACGTGATGAACGCGTTTGGAATTTTGTACCCACAATACTGGTGTGGAGTCGAGGCCGAGGAGATGTTTGACAAACATTTGCGGATCTTGATGGATTATTACGGTCATGACAAGATTTTGGGTGAGGGAGACCAGAGAATTTTAATCACGCCTCTCATCAACCGTGAAAACCTCATGTCGCAGCGCAGCCTGTTCAAGACTTGTATGAAGTCTAATTCAAGGGCCGCAATGCTCCCTCCTTACGATGTGAACCCACTCACAAAAGTTTGGCGCCTATTGGACAGCAACAATCACCTTACACAGAACTTCGGGGAGTTCTTGAAGTTGGCGGAGATGGTGCTTGTGCACGTAATCGGGTCGGTGGAAGATGAAAGGCTGTTTTTCAGTGTTGGCTTCTTGAAGTCTAAGTTGCGGAATAGTCTTGACGAGAACATCGAAGTTGTTGTTGGCATGTTCTCTCAACGTCTCTATACGCTTGAGAATTTTCCCTATCAGGATGTCTTCAAGGAGTGGTTTGTATCAGGCGGGCGCGGGAGATATTTGACCGGCTCTTAGATTTTGTTTGAAGGTGTCTGCGGCAGGTGTTCTTGTCGATGGTCGTTGCAGGATGTAGGACGGCAGTAGTGTAAGTTTCGGCAATAGTAGAAAGAAATAGTCTTATAGAGCAGTGAGTTTGCTTCATGATGTTAATTTTGCATCAGTTTCTCTTGTTCTAGTAGTAGTTGAGCTAGCATGGTCTGCATGCTATGTGAGTGGCTTCATTTTTCCATGCTGTTGAATACCATGGGCTTAAACTTTCAATTCTAATTTATGAATTCTTGCATGATCCCAGTGTGGTTGATCAATGGTGTGCACATCTGCAGGATGGTGCTTCTTCTTTGGAGGAGACACATCGCTGGAGTGAATGCTAGGTCTTGTTTAGTGCAATGCTTACCTGTTGTGATTTGCAATGTGTTTCATTGTGTAATTTGTAGACAGCTTCGTTGGTGCATGTCTCATTGAGCTTCTTCTTGACTTTGCCATCGGAGTGGGTTTGGGAGGGTGCAGGTTATGGATTTCGAAGAGGAGTGCATACTCCTGAAATTTTGCGTTCTGTTCAATTTCATGTGCAACTTACTTACTCGGGTGTCTAAGGGGTGTTCGGGAGGGTGCAGGTCTCGTTTTCGCCAACTGCACTTACTGCAACTTCGACGTGTTCTGTAGGTTGAGTTCGCCAGTTCCACTACCCTAATCTCACAGGTTCGCCCACCATGCGACTCAGCATAGTCTTTGATCGCCCACAGGGCAATAATGCAAAATAAAGTATCGCCAACTATTACACCACAAAAGTTTGGCTCATCGCCAACAGAAAACTCCCCACTCTATCCACAGATCGCCTCTTCAGCAACGACCCTGAATAGAATATCGCCTTTTCATCCGTTTTCAAAATATGAAAAAAAAAACCCTGATCTGGATGTACAAACCTGATAATGACAAATACATATTATTTTAACCCAAAATATAATCTGTATAATTCAATGAAAACACAAATACACATTTTAAAACATTAATTATAAAGGCAAAAAAAATTCTTATCATCCTAATTGGGCATGTTCTAAAAGTCCATACATCACCATTCATGTCCCTCCAACATGTTGTCCGCGGCTTGTTCCTTTGCCAAAATTTTCCAATGTTGAAGCGATGCAATATAGACGTGGTGCTTTTTCTGCTGGTATTACATTTGTTCTCAAAATGACGACGAAGTTCCATGCGCCTTCTTTTATAATTGTTGACTTCTCTACTGAAGTAAAATTTGGTATATCTGACTCTACATCATAAGTATTCTTGTAAAAATCTTGAGGATGAAATACTTTGTGCACCTCCAACACTCTTCGTACATCAAATGCACTATCCTTGAGAAAATGGTGGTCCCTATAATGCTGGTGCATTCTATCCATACTAACATCTATAATCTATTTGCAAATCTTGCAAACAAATTTATCATTCTCAGCATTAAAGAAAATAAATTTGCTTTCTAAAAGCCCTTTGTTTGCATGAACCTTTGGAAGTCGCTAATGCTTTTGCCCTAAGTTGTGACTCTCATTGTGTGGAAACGGTGTGCATTGATACAACTCACATTGGTATAAAGGAGTTTTTTCTTTTCCCAATTGACCCATTTCAACCTACAACACATTCAAATCAAAAGTATATTAAATTCATGCATATAATAATGCCATTATACGTATAATAAAAAAATCCAACTATTCATTCACTTTATAAATAAGATCAATTCTTCATGTTATGGACAAACGCAGAGCGCATGACGATAAGATTTCAGAATTTAAAATCTTTTTTTTATAAATTACAATTTTTGTATTACCAACACATGAAGTGAGATCACCTCTTTATGTCATGGCCAAACGCAATGCGCATAGCGATGAGATTTCAGAGTAAATAGCCCGCTTCAATAGTCATTAAAGAATTGACATTGACTCATTACAACAAAAATGACAAAATAAAAAATAAAATAATAAGTAATACTTATCAATTGACAAATTCAATACTAAAATCCTCTAAAAGATTCCAAATAATGAATTGTAAACATCCTACATCCATACACACATACATAATTTATCAATAGAAATAAGGATAATAAATACAAGCATAATATTCACTTAGATTAGATTGTTTTGAAACTTTCTAGATAGCACCATAAGAAGATTCATCATAAGGAGGCAAGACAAATATGATGCAATTCATGTACAAGCAATATTGACTCAGAAGAAAATTTCTTTCATAATTGAAATAGCAAAGCATGTCAACCTCCTACAAATGACAAAATCAACTATCCGAAAGAAGGCATTGACCTCAATACAAGCAAGAAGTTCTCACAATGAACTTCATTATACAACTTGTTCCTTTTTTGGTTGGCTTTTTCCAACAATATGCACACACAAAGTCTTCATCTACTGAACCACCTCATCCTCTGATATTGTAGCTCTTGCCATCTGAAATTAAATAAATACAAATATTAAAGTTTTATACTAAATCACTTCCAAAAAGAAGTAATCGACGTTTGTACATGTAGAGTCAAACTTACAAGTGGCTTAGTTTGTGAACTTACAATCGAAGATGATGGAAAGAAACCTTTTGAGAATCTAGTAGATAGCACCAAACCCCAAGTTGAAATAGTAGATACCTTCACCAAACTTGGGATGTCTTCAACAAAGAACATATCAATTAAGGCTTTTCTTGCAAAACCAACAAAAGATAATACAAGACACCATACAACAAATGTAATACCAAAAACTTCAAAGTTAACAATAAAAAAAAACTCATTCAATGTTCTCACCTTCCTGCTTGAGAGACCAACTTGACCCAAGTGATTAACTATCGTCTACACTAACTTAGCAACCATGGACCTAAGTGCACAAATGAGTTTCGGGCTTGAGCAATTTGATGACGAATCTCAATCTGCCACAATTTTCCTTGTACTTCAAAACTCACTTGAGCACCAAGATGGTAAACATGTAAAGAAACTACAAGTCATGGACTGCAAACAACAAACACATTTGCAACATTAGGGTTTCCTCTCAAACAAAACACAATGGAAAGCGACCACAAGATCCAAAAACCTAAACCTTCCAATTGTTGAACCAATGGGCAAGAAATGACATTCATACATTATACAAGCCCAATGTAAACATCCACCCTATTAATAAAGGGTACACAATCAGCTAAGCCACAAACTTGGCCTATAACTAGAAGCAAGCTGCAATCAATCCTAGGCAAGACTCAATGTTGTCATCACCCAATGCTAATGATTCTCTACACTACCAACTCCATCAATGGATTGAATGGAGTTGCATTCAATGTGAGTTTGAAGGCTTGTTGATGCTCTTAGAAATCCCACAACTATTCCTCTCTCTTTCACTAAGAGCTAGCTTCTTGGACCCCACAACACAACAAGTGCAAATCCAAAGTAAATATTTTATACATCAATGCATGGAAGAAGGAATGCTTTACAACAAAGACAAGATAAAGAGAAGTTGCAAGAGATACAATTATTCATTATAATATTTTCTAAAAGTGATCCCACTATAGGAAGGAATCTTAATTTCATTCTTGACAAGAGAAACCCCTTTTGTGCACCATATATCATATCTTACTTTAGTTTATTTAGTCGAAAATTGATTTTTGCTACACAAATATTACAAACACAAAAGAAATCTCTGTATTTTGAAAATTTTGCAACCTAGAGCATATTTGCTCTCTCACCATTGTTTAATACACATTTATGATTCTACCAACACTAAGGTAATTGCAATGTTTGGTGTACTTCCCGACAAGATTCAGAATAGAAGCCCATCAATACAATAACCATAGATAAATAGCAAGGGGTCATCGGCAACATACTCCAAGCACATATTACTTTCATATTCAGAATTGATGAGTGCATCAAAGAACAAAATGAAATTGAGTTTATGAATTAGGCTCAAGCAGAAAATGGTTGAAAGAAGAAGAAGAAGAAGGACAATACACACTGTACGTAGTTTCAACCACATTCACAGTACTACTGCAAAGCTCTCTACAAGAAGGGGTACAAAAACTTTGTTTCATGGGAATCCAACTCACACCGAAAAAGATATCGAATTTCAAAGTTTTTCTGAATTAAAAAACGAAAAAATTATATTAATTTTTATTTTATTATGTTGTCACAAGAGTACTAAACTTTTAAAAATAAGGATTGTAGTACAATGTGCATTAAAACATGCTACTAAGCAAAAAAATACTACACTAAAGCATTACCTTGTCAAGGTGTGAACGTATACACTTTGGTGGAAATGTAATTTTTTTTTATCAGGTGCTTGGATCAAAAGTTATGTTGCCCTGAACTTTTTGGGCATCTTTGAGTAACATGTATAAAACTCTTCGTATAATTTTAAAATTTGGTAGATATGTAATTTACATGATACAAGATTGAAAATGTGAAAAAACACATCCATAGATAGTGCAAAAATCTCACTTTAGGAGGGGTCAATGTCTGTTGGCCTTGTCAAGCAAGATTTAAAAAAATTCTTCTAACCTCAAACGTTGTAATCTTTCAATATGTGCAGTCAAAGTTTCTAAATTTTATTTACACACATTCCCATTTCCATATTAGTCTAGTACAAATTTGTAAAGTTGAATTTTAAAAAAGATTTTTTTTTTCTTCATTGCCATGAAAAGTGACCATTTTTCACAATTTGTACCCAAAATGTGCCTCATTCCTTTAGAGATTAAAGAAACAATCTTGAAACATCTATTAAAAAAATAAACTTGATCCTTTATAACTTTTGTATATTATATCAAAATGATTCATTCTTTGGTGCATTGGTATCTCCCATACAACCATTTGTCAATTATAACTAGTGTACCTTGTGTCATTGCCACAATCAAATTAAAAATAAAAATATTTTTTTAATTTTCTAATTTGTAAAAGCTTTACAATTCAATAACACTACTATCGTAGTGTGAGAGGTTGCATTCTTGGTACAAATAGAAAGCTTGATGCATCCAATCAAATACCTACTTTGATCAATTATATCTTCCCCTATATCTAATTATTTAATTGATTGAAGTAGGTATTTGATTGGATGCATGGATCATCATCCTTGTTTAGTACTTTAGTAGTATGACTGTAATTTGGAATCCTGAAAAGAACTCCAACCCTATGATAAAAACATCGAGCCTCATTTTCTTAAACCCTACACCGCCCAAGGCCTAACCATGTCAAAAAACAACCTTGCTTTTCAAGTGTTATAAGTCTAAATGTGAAAGAGGTATGAAAATCTCAACCGTACAATCTTGTAGTGTGCATGTTGTAGATGGTGTTAATAAAATTTGGGATCATTTGACCGTGTAGATTGAAAGATTATAATGTTCTAGTGTTGAAAAAAGATGCTGAAATTTTTCTAAAAACACATTTGGAGGTGAAATTTGATTTCTAAACCTACTCAAATGAAAAAACTTTAAACTACAAGATGATTCAAAACCAAAAGACAAACACTTTGGTGGGGAAAAAAATCATTCAATTGACTCAATGCGTTTGCAAAATTGTTTTGAAATGTCAAAAAAAAGTGAAAAAAGTAGCAAAAAAACACATCTATGGCTGAACCTACCTTTGCTAAAATGCTTCTCAGTCAATCATAACTTCTTGGATTGATATGAAATTCTTAACACAAGAACAAGACTAGTATGCGCAACTTTTCCAACAAAAAATATTGAAAACAAACCTTGTCTGAAGAAGTTATAATCCGTCGAAGTACACTATAATGCAAAAATGTCTGGATTTTGAACTTCAAATTGCTCCCAAGCATTCAAAACAACTTGGGTTGACATGAAAATTTTACCACAATAATTAGACTTTATGGGGAACAAAACCCAACAAATTTGATTGAAAACTAAAATTTGATGAAAAAGATACAAGCCCCCGAAGTTGCAGCCATCTCAATCCAATGTGGTGAATTCAAATTGAACCTGCAAACTTTGAATGGCTTTCAAAAACTCAGCACATCTCGGATAGATCTGAAAATTTTATCACAAAAAACAGAATAGTATGCGCAACTTTACCAACAAGTTTTATTGAATTTGGACATTTCATGCAAAAGTTACATTAGTTTGAAGTTGACTGCTAGACTGTGTGAGGACACTTTGGGTCCCCTTGGGTGGTCAAGGGTTAAGTGCGTCATCTCATGGACAATTGTAGTGAACCAATTTTGTTGCTCCTCACTAATTGAACACTTGAACTTAACAGACTTCATGAACTATTCTAGCTCGATGCTACAAGCTCCTAAAAAGATAATTTTCAAACACTCTGTAGTAAGTTGTATTGCTTTACTTTTGTATTTTTCTTTGTTTGTAGCATAAATGGGTGCTATCTCTATTGCTTGGAAGAATCCTTTCTAAAGGTTTCCCCCACCAATTCCTTGCCTTTGAATAAATGAGACCAAATGACGCTCTCCAATTTCTTCTCTACTTGTTTAGCCTAAGTACTCTCCTGCAATTCATAGTTCACAAATGACCAACCCAGCTCATCATTGATTTCATCTTCAGCTAGTTGAAAAACTAGCATTGTAGTGTATGCATATGGTTGTCGAAGTTGATATAAGATGCTCCATTTGGTTGGAAAAGAAAGTAAAAAATCCCTCTCTTCAAATTCAACAAAAGCTATACATCAACACCTCAAGTGAGATCCTCTGATTGAGGAACTTGGTTGCATATCATTAATAATGTTGAATATATTAATGGCATGTTGACTTCCAAGTTCTTTGAAGCAATCTCCCATATCAAATGACCAATCATATGTCCCTGCAAAAAGTCAAATGTTGGTGAAAAACAAATAATGTTTTAAAATTCATAATTTCAGTTTAATAACTTAGTTGCAATTGAAACCAATTGTAAATGAACAGATGCACATATGTATAAAGACAACATGTACATGCTTTTTCATGCCACGATTTCATGTGTTACACACATACCGTATCAAGTTGCAAGTGTGGTCGAACAATCTCTAAGTCTTTTACTAGATGCAAAAGGGCCCCTTCTTTGTTTGGATATTTGAGAATTGAATTATATTATCAATGAAAACAAACCAACTCTTAGGATATGAATAAATAAGAAGTTAATGAATATATAAAAAATCTAAATTTATATTAGTCTAAATTTGTTTATATAAATGTGAATTACAAGATATTGTTTAAACTTACAAATGGAAAAGATATAAATCCTTTCTAGCAACTTGCCAGCCATGAGTTCTGGAGGCCGTCTTCATCAATAGTGTTTTCTTCTTTAATATCGGAACCGTGGACATACTCTACTTTCGCTTTGTAGCATGCATTGTTGGTGAGCACAATTTGCTACCACTAGTTACAAAACGCCTAAAACTCCTTCTCTTAGATAACCTTGATGGTAATAGTATCAACTAACCTCAAAGTATCCAAAAAATGCATGTAAGAGTAGAAAAATGCCACATTTAACTACTTTGAACTATTCAATTAATTCTGAACTAAACATCCGAAGATCACAGGGATAATAACATTGTATAGATCTCTCAATGTTTCTACTAATCTCTCAATGTTTCTACTAATCTCTCGATGTTTTAGATTATCTCATGATGACCATCGTGAAATCTCCCGATGACCATTCTTAATTTTGAACTTTCAAAAGTCCAAAAGTGTAAAATATGGCATAAGACGTTAAAGTACTTTTGGAAATTCAATAAGGCCATCTCCACTTCTTTTCTTCTGTGCAATAACTCTTCTTCTTCCATATCCTTTAGTGTGGTGATTGATCCATGCATGAGTTCTAGCAATTTCAAGGAGATTCTTTTGCTCGTTCAAATTTTGAACAAGTCTTGCAGCTCATGGATTCTTTCAACTCCTTTGCCATGTGAATGACTAAAGACATGAGCAACATCAATGTATGCAACATCTTTGAGTGCTGCTTTGATGAGGTGATCAAAAGTGTTCTATTCCCTCCAAAAAAACATTTTTCTTGAACTCCAACTTAAAATTAGCTCGAGTAAACATTCGCATACTAACGTGTATAGTCACTTTGCTGATGTCTGCAGTCAATGGCGAGTGACTCGTGACCCGCAGTCTTGCTTAGCCTCCAATGTCTCCACTATCAACTACAATAGTATCAAAATCTTCTACGCAATACCAACCATAGGAAATTTGTGTTATGATACCACCTCAAGAATTTTTGAGTTAAATAATTTCTCATTTAATCTACAAATTGCAAACTGTTACTTAAAAAATAAAAGTTGAGGTAGCATATTGCCTCATAATGCCTCTAATTCCTCACATAAAGCAGAATGGATTCCTTCACTATGTATTGAGATTGAAACATGCACAGCCTCATCAAATAAATATGGCAGCTCAAAAAAATTCTAATAAAAAATACTAGCTGGATTATTGAAAGGTGATGCTGTATTGCTCATATGCACATGACTCTCCTCACGTAAAGTGCCGTTTAGCATAGCTAATTCACGAAGATGATCCTTTTTTACAAGATCAAATGTCTCATCCTAAAGGAAGGGTACAACAAACACTTCTGGTAGTGAGCCCTAAGTATGACATGGAACTTACTCTGTCAATTTTGGACAATGACTACAAATGCACCTATTAGCCAAAAAACATCATGTCATAACAACCCTCTCTAAGCAAACTTCTCTTTGTTGGCTAACAAAGAATCTGATATAAACTTATCATTGGCTTCAATATTTCATGAAGTATCTCACGTGCATGAATGAGTTGCATATCAATAATATTACGTGGAAGTTCTGCCTCCACCAAAATATGCAAAGGCTCGTTCAAATGCTCAAAACCAAGTTTATCCCTCATTTTGTCTTCTTGTAAAGACAGATGTCTATCATATAAGAAGGTGAACATCCAATATGTAGATTTCATCTTTAGGACAACTATTGTCCACAATTTAATAGTTAGACAACAATACCTAGTGTCGGCATTGACAAACACAAACTACAAATTTTGAAATGACTAACTCAATCACAACTTTGGCAACTTTCAAGATTGCATTGACTTTAGCATTGTCTTGAATAGAACCTTCACCGCAAATTAATACACGATAATCTCTTGTTGCCTCCACATGCTTCAATGAATTTCCTTGTGGGCCTAGAATTCTCCCAACGAAATTAAACTGCCAGATGGAGCAATTGCCTTTATTAGCATGAAATTGATTCACTGAAAACCAATCATTATAGAGGGAATCATAATAATGGTTTACTTGTTACTATGCTTGTTCCAATAGTAAAGAGCTCTCACCACTAAGATTTTTACCATAATAAAATTTCTAAGATAGAAATACCAATCTGAAGTTAGTAATTAAATTGCAATTAAATACCTCATAGATAGTAGAATGCAGTCGGACATGCCTTCAAAGAGGATCCATTTTAAGTCCAAACTGCTATGGAAGCAAATATTCATCAATGAACAAAACAACAAGCAAAGAGTACAAAACAACAGATCAAATTCAGCATCTTGAAAATTACACCTACAGCCACTTGCAACAGCTTAAAATTAATTGAATTTGTAAGGGCCTACTTGGTCTTTGGTCAATGCCCTATCTGCAATTCCATTTGCATTCAATTGGATCGATCCAAGTTCTCTTGTCATCCTGTAGTAAGACAATGAATTGGCAGAAGTCATAAGCCCCGATTAAGTTAAGTGACGTAAGTATGTGATATGGGCTTCAATTTATTTTTGTTTCTAGATTTTGATTCCTTGATGCTTGGCACCCAATTTGCTAGAACTTAATCAAGAAGGTACTTACTCCAACTGTTTTATTTTTGTCCCTAGGTGTGTGTCATGTTGGTGATTCCACACAAATAAAATAATCTAAAAAAGGTCGGCAAGCAATTGCTGATGACGAAAGAAGAAGAATTGAAAGCCATTGCTAGTGATAGAAGAAGAAGAAGAATTGACCGCGTCAATACTCACATGATGCATGTGTGGATTCCCACTTTCAATGCCATTTTCAAACCCGCCTACAACAGGTAACATATAAATTGTTGAAGTGCACATCAAACTCTCAAATGGAACGACGTTTTCCTATTCTAAATTTTTTTGATATGCAGTATGATTCCTACAAGAAGCATACAACAAGTATTGAGAGAATTAAAAAAAAACATGGTTAATCTTAGACCAGTGAAACCAGAAACTCCAATTTAGTACTCCAATTCACATCAAATTGATTATTCAAAAATCAGAGGCAACATGCATGGTGTGGTTGAAGAGCCCCCAAAATCCTAACCTCTAGTAAATCTTGAATGGCTAATTCTTGAGCTAGAATTTGGACCAAAATGGAATTCGGAGCTACAAAATTGGTGTTCAAGCACAAAGCCTTTTAGAAGGCAAAAAGACCCAATCCTAGTATATAATAGATCTTCAAAATCATATAGACAAGCGTGGCATTGGCATGCAAGATGTAGAGAGTATAAGCAATGTTCACCTAGAGTTAGTATGTACCTTGCACTCAATGAGGTTACCCCAGGCCTTTCCACTTTGAAGGTATCTGACAAAGAACTTGATGATATCCAAAGGCACGTATGAGATAATCATCCCACATACATGCAAAGGTTTCTACCCCCCACCTACCAATCCGCATGGCCAGGTGGCGTGGACTGAGTAGGGGGGCCAAACTGGAGTGGGAGGATTGCTTTGTATGTAAGCACATGTTGCCTTGTCGCGCCCTGCCGCATAGGTGAAATCTGCGGAGGGGGGAGATAATTCTAATTGCTTGGGATTTGTTCATGGTTTAGGGCTCTCTCAAGTTATTGGTAGGACTTAAAGAAAATTGCACTAAGGATTTAGGGTTGAAGCATTCAAATTAAATATTTAATCACACCTTCTTGGTGTTTTTTTATTTTAGATTTGTTCTTGTTTTTTAGGATCCTCAATTGGCTTTTAGTTTCCTCATAATTCTAAAAGATCGTTGGCTTAAGGTTTAGGGTTTAGGCATTGAAGAAAAATGGCTAACCACACCCTATTGGTGTTTTACATGTTCGTAGTTGTGTTATTGACATTCTTTGGCCGTAGACGACAACGTCATCGTCATTGTGTAGTGCCTATTGTTCCAATTCAAATCAAGAGAGGTTTAAGGATTTGACCTTTACTTTCGATTATTGTTGCTATGGTTTGGAAACAATGTTTTCCACATCGCATGTGGTGGGTGGAGCCACATCAATATATCGACCACAACGTGGTCGAAGGCGATGTATGGCATACATCTCCAGAAATGTTAAATATGTACTAACAAACATATTGTATGGATTTCCTAGCATTTGAGGTGTTAGTTGACTTATTACACCCTATTTGCATCCAATTGTTGTTACATTTGTTAGGCCCCCTATCCAGTTCAAAAGCAAGTTAAACTTGTTTTGTATTGATTAGCACATGGTGTAAATTGTGCTAGGATGCACAATTTATATGAATGCGGTGAGTCTATTATTTGAAAATACACTATGATTGTTTGTCGGGCACTAGGAACTAGAGATGATGATTTATTCTTTCAATTTATTCACACACCTCATGACGATTGACTTCAAAATATTATAGAAACGTTTAGGGACATCATTGATTTATCAAATATAGCTGGTGCAATTGATGACTCTCGTATCTCTCTCATGACCCAACTAAGCAAACGATACACTCACATGCCATAAGATTTTTTTAATCCAAAAAAATTTCATAGCATTGTTTTACAAGGAGTGTGTGACGCGAACATGATATTTTGGAATGTTTGTGCAGGCCAATCTAGAGGTGTATATGATGCTGGTCAATTTGTTGTGTCTTTTGTTGCTGCATAATTAAACACAAGACAAATTTTAGCAAGGCCGATCATTTACTTGAGTGGAATGGATATTAGGCCTTACTTGATTGGTGACACTACTTATCCAAGCCAACCATATTTGCTCCGTAATTTCAATTTCAATAATCCAACAATGGTGGATCACAACAGGTATGTTTTTTATTTTTATTTTTTATCTCGTTATTCTACATATTTAAGAATTTCATTTTTATTGAATTCCTTATTGAAAACATTTAATGTTTTGCACAGATTTGATTCCTTTGTCAATAGTGGTAGAATAGTTATTAAACAGGCCTTCAGAGCTTTGAAGAATCGTTGATGAATTCTTAAAGGGTTCAATATGTCAATTAATAAGGCTGCTCTTGTTACCCTAGCTTGTTGCATTCTACATAACTATTGTGAGTTGAAGAGACATCGCATGCTTGTGCTTGCGGATGTTAGACTTCAACATGATTCTTATGTTGGGTTTCATGTCAACTGGTAGGATGCAACTTCCTTGTGAAAATTTAGCAGCTAAATTGGTAGGAGAGGCAATGCGAGATATGTTATTTGCATCATGGATGGAACGTAATCCACAGTGAATTTTATCCATATTTCATTTATTGTCCATTGAATTATAAATTAAACCACCATGTTAGTAGTGTACACTTGTTTTTTAAATCATAAATGTTCTTTTTCAGAAACTTTTTTATATCTAGTAGAAATTGAATTTAGAATTTTGTAGTTAATTTATTTTTGCTTTGTATTAAGTTATTTAGTAATTCTATTTTTGTTGATTACAAGATACCTTGTATAGTTCAATTGTGATAAAACTAAATAAATTTAGTTCAAATTATATAAATGCTATTAAAATAAATAAATAAATTATAAAAACATAATTGAAAAATTATTGACACATTATAGAAATATCATTAAAAATTTATAAAAACATTCATAGAAACATTAATAAAATTATAAAAGCATTAATAAAAAAAATATAAGTACAATGTAGTGAAATCAAAATATTGTCAAAGCTATTATATATTCTTCTTAACAACATTTGCAAACATAGCTGCCATGCGCTCACTACCAGCCTGCTGCAATTGAAACAATTCAAGCTCCAATCTCCTATTTTCTTCACATTCCATTTGACGTTCTACTTGGTTTTCCTTGTACATAGTCATAGAAGCTTCAATCTAAAGCTTCCCTATTTTTGTTGGTGAATTAGCTAACTTGTCTAAGATATCCATCAAGCTCTTATCAATCTGGGCCCTCTTAGTAGGTATTGAAAAAGTACCTTTGCCACGACAATCAACTAAATTAGTTGTACATGTTCGTGGACTAGTTCCATTACTGTCATAGTGGGTGCCAACAAATGAATTTGGAACAACACGTGGCAGTGATTGCAAATGAGATGATTGACAATGTCATCATGCTTTTTGGTGAGATTAACAAGAGCATTTGAAGTCCCTATTCCTACTACCACTACACCTTGGTCCATTCCTCCCGGTACTTCGTTGGCCTTCGTCGTGAAGCTGAGAATCTCATCAATTTGATCATACCAAATGAACCTTTGCACCATCGTCTCTGGCATTGGTCCCCGTCTGGTTCCTCAATTTCTTAATCTTGGAATAGTTGCTCTGCAACTTTTCCCACTTGTCTGAGAGGGACTTCACCTTTCGTCCACGCTCAATAGAAATTTGTACAATGAGGAGCTCATGAATCCTCTTGCATTGATGAGGTCACATTGTCACAGTGTTGTGAGTCTCCACGTGTTCCTTGTATTGGGACAATAAAAACCTAATTGCGGTGTTGCTCCAATGTTGCTCTTGTGGTGTTGTTTGTGCACCTAAGGATGGAGGGGGACCTATAGGGATTGAAGAAACATGATTAGAAGCTTAAGAACTTGGTCCAACCGACAATAGCGTTGGACTACCTGAAAGAATATTTGCAAAAATCTCTCTTCTTCCATGCTCACAAAACTGACAAAACAACTTCAAAGCATTGATATTTTAAAAATTGAAAAAACTAAATCCTAAGCCCAACAAGCCTCGTTTCTTACAAACCATTTTCTTAAATCCTAAACTCTATTTGAAACAAAAGATTTCAGCTTTTGCAAAAAAAAAAAAAAACACAAAACCCCCCACTAAAACACAACAACTTGCCCTGGAGTACCTACCCTGGAGCTGCGAGGTAAGCCTACCCTTGTTCACCAGAACCCTCTATTTGCAATTCGAAAAGGGAGGGGAGGAAGGATGGGGTAAAAAGGCCCCTCCACCACCCTTGGCAGTGGTAAAGTTTGCTAAGGCTCCCACTACTGGGTCGCTAGGCGGATCTTGGTAGACTTTGCCACGCCCTGCTAGGAAAAACCCGCATGTGCGTGGGGTGAATGCTGAATAGCCAGATGATTAAGCCTACAATTCTTCTACAGAACTTTTAAGCTTTGGTGCCACAAAGTATTGCAACAACAATCTTTCACAACATTCTCCAGCATCAGTTGGATTATAAATGAATGGATGGAGTGGGCAAGTGAAAATTTTGACAAAATATATAGAGTGCCCATGTTCAACACATAACCCGAAGTCGACTGGCCAGGGAGAACTGACCCCCTTATTGCCCCAACCAAGGATAATTTTATAAAATTTCCCCCTATTTTGTGCCGCATTTATTGATAATTCTTCACTTCTCCAACCTACTTTGGAGCCTCTAATTGCAAATATGAATTCAGAATTTCAAGATATTATCATATGTTGCAAATAAAAATTCCAGTGTTTACCCCGGCCCAGGTCGACCACGGGTGCCCCGCCCTTCACCCCCAAGTACCCCAGCCTTCACCGCGGGTGCCCCAGGCTTGAGCGCAGGTGACCCGCGCTTGTGCATGGATGACAGTACATGGCCCTTTTGGTACGCCGTAGGCCGGAGCTGCACTGAACGGAGAAGCGTAAAAGTCCATGCCCTGCGAAGTCCGTGGAGCTTTTCTTCACCTTCAGCGTTTCGGCAATCACAGAGCGACATCATCCTCATTGTTGTTCTTGTTGTGCAGGCTCAATCAGTTGCTCACCATGGTGCAACCCAAGCAAGGACTGTCTCTGCTCAAGTTCATCCCCAAGGCCATGCGCCCGCAAACCTCCGACATCAGTTCCGTGGCGCTGTGGGGCACCACGGCTGCCTGCGGCGCTTTGTGGCTGGTGCAGCCCTTCGACTGGATCAAGGCGCAGTTCACCGCCGCTCCTGAGGAAGAGAACAAGTGATTGCGCCGTGGTGGCACCGGCGGCCGTGATGGCCGTGATGATTTCATAGGGTTTACATCATACATGCGCGGGGGGGAATGTGGCGAGATCTGACTACAGGCTGACTGTTTAGGGTTTCGGGGGTGGCTGAATCTCCGGAGCGCGGAGATGGATTCTTGCACCTCGGGTTTGATTGTGTATTCTGAAATCGCATATTACCAGTGAAGGACCTCCATAATTGCGTTGGTTGGCTTCCGATTTATTTTTTTTATAATGCCAAGATGGTGTGTAGTGGGATCTTTCCACTGCTCGATCTAGATTGCTGAGGTTTCTCTATCTCCGGTGATCATATTTTCGTACCCTGTCATGCCCTTTTTATTCCTTTGAGAACTGTCGCATGAGTTTCCCGTTTGAAGGTAGTGCTCATTCTGAACGAAGGGAGTACCACACCCTGTGCAAAGCTTCGCAGACCATGTTACTTTGTGATGAGCATGTTGGGCAAATGAATAATTGTAAACAGAATTGGGAGTTGATCAGTCCCTTGGAATAGATTTATTTTTATGGTTGTGGCATCGTTAGCTTTTGGTCGTTCGGAGGTGTGATTGTTTTTCTTTGATTCTGTCGATCAGACTAGTTGTACGATGCAGTTGGTAATATTGAGATGTGAATTGTGGGTCTCCCACTTCAATTGACAGTGTTGCAGAGAGGAGTTAGTAGTAACCCTAATCAGTGTTCGGTTTCCTGCATCGTGAATGAGTTGGGCTTTTGCAATCGCTTTTGGTTTCTTGCTTGTTAATTATGTTTCCTAAGGGTTGAGGTCATTATTTTTTGACATCGTTGATTTATTGATAGAATTGCAAACCTTTGGTCGTGTATGATCGTTTCATTCAGTATTTGATTAAGTTGGAATAGAAATTAAAGTAATTTCATTGAATTAAAAGAAATGAGAATACTTTAGGGTGTGGACCACAATACATTACTCTTAATATATTCGGTTTCATGATCGTGTAATTTTTTACTAGAAGGAGGGATCTTGAGTTTGTGATCTATTGGAGTTTCGCTAGGCAATTTGGTTTCGCAGATCATCTTTTGTTTCATTCGTCTACAGAGTAGATGTTTAAGGACAGGAATCTTGTCACTCATACTGCTTTCAACTTTTTTACTAGAAATAGGTCTGGTCTTGAAAGACAATAAATTCTGTAGTAAGAAGAGTAGCTGTATCGCTGGTTTGATTTGTTACAGGGGACGGACTGCTCTTAGTTGGAGAAGGATGTGGAGTTGCTGAAACTGAAACTACAGTTTCAGATGGTGAGATTTTTTTGTGAAACAATGAAACTGCATTTGTAATAGATTTACATTCAATCCCCAAACAAAAGCAAACTTAGGGTATTATCAAGTGAGTTTTAGAATCTGCCTAATATTCCCTAAAAAATAGAAGTCATTGATGAATCACATACCGTATTTCTGTTCTGGCTTCAGTAATTGCTGGGGATGATTATTATTGCCGCAAGTCCTTGCATTCAGCTGTGTTGCAAGGAATTGTAATGATTCTCATCTACAAGGAATTGCACTCTCATAAAGAACTGTCCATATAAAACCGTTCATATAAGCAATTCGGTATAGTTGGAGATACCTTTTTCTAGAAAAAGTATTTTTGTAGTATTAGCAGTTGAAAATCATTAACTTTACCCAAAAAAATTAGAATTTTTGGATATGACATGTAATTTTTATCAATTTTCAAAGTAGAAGCTCCCTAGGCCACTGAAATTGTCATATAGTTGGATCTAAAACCAAAATTTAACATATTAGCAATCAATTAATTGTAATTGAGTAAGGGGATAGTTTGATGACACTTTTGAAGGACCCTTTAATGGAAAGCCTAGGGACACTTTAAGGAAAATCTACTATGCATCAATGGGTATAAGGACAATTTTGGATGTCTCCATTTTACAACACTAGGAATATGACTTTGGATGGGTATGATGCTTTGCATAATTTGATTGGTTTCCAATAGAGAAGGATTGTAAAAGCTCGTATGGAAGGCAAATTCTCATTTTATAAATTAATAAGAGATGCCTCTTACCTAGTAAGACCTTAGACATTTGTTGATTTTAACCCCTAAAGTTCAAACTTTGTAAAATGGATGAATGCAAACATGGCTTAAGGACACAAAATATTTGTTTTTTCACCATCTAAATCTTGGTACATTCTTGCATTAGTTCTTGTGTATTTGTATGATTTACGTTTTTACAACTTTTTTTTGCACATCTTCTATATTTCAAGGATTATAAATATATTTGACCTCTGAAAAATACTTTTTTTAATCAATTCCTAAAGTCCCATTGTCCCTTTAGGGGACAAAATGGATTTTGGGTAGTCTCCCATGGCCTCAACATTTATCATGATTTTTTGAAACTTTTTGTGAAGATAGAAAATGACATTAGCTTTTTGGAAATATAATTTTAATTTCAATTGGTGCCTAGGAACAAATGTTATTGCACAAAAAGGTCCTTCTATTGGTGCAGCGGGCAGAAAACTCCTCACGCAATTTTTTTCCTCATAGATTGTAATTTTATCTACATGTGAAGCTTTTATACATTCCATTTTGGATTTGTTATATGAAAGTTATAGACAATTGTGAGCATTTATTTACTCACCCTTAGTAAATATACAAGCACAAACATGTTCTCATTTCATTTATGCTTTTCATGTAAGATGGGTGCCTAGGCATGGTCCATTGTGCCTTCCAAGCAATGGATCTTTTTTAAATGCCTAAATGTCATAACTTTGCAATAGAACCAACAAAGCCTAATCTAATTGCAAATAGTAGCTTGAAACTACCAAACTAATTAGTCTATTGTGGTTTTTTAGTGAAAATATTTGTAGTCTAAATTGAGCATCTTTAAGTTGAAGTTCAGATCATGTCATTTTCGGAAACATTTAACTCAATAAATTTGGACATTCCTAAAAAGAGTTATAGCCTGATGAAATTTAGTTGTTAGAATGGCTAATTGAACTTCATCCACTCCTTTAAAAAACTTCCTAATTTCAATTGACTTTAAGATTTGGATGCTCACCTTAGATTAAGATTGATCTATGATTTGGATGCTCACCTTCAATAGCAAAACTTCATCCGCTATTTACTATTAACCTAAATTTTTAACTAATTTTTAACTTCACATTTTAGATTATAATTTTCTTAGACTTCCGAAAATTGCATCCTTGTTCTTTTTGGATGAACTTTGCTAAGTTTTATTCATTCTATCTCTTATACTTCATTTGCTAGTATCTTATTTATTTTAAGTCTATTTTTTAATTGTCATATGTTTTCAGAAAATCCTAGATTTAATCTATAAGTTTCTAGATATAAACCTTGGAAAAACTTAATCTTAACACTTTGGCTTGGCTTGTAATTCAGCTAAGAGTTTAAATAGTTAATTAAGAAAATTAAAGAAAAAAATAGAGTAATTAGTGACTTACCTTGGATTGGACCTCATCTATGAGGTGGTCAAATACACCTTCAAACTCCATTTTGTTTGCCATGTTTGGTCTCTTTTTTGTATTTTTGCTCACTCCTTGAAGTTGTAAATTTTCGAGAGGGAGGGGCAGTGTGTAAAAAAACTAAGGGGATAGGTGCGAACACCGAGTATTTTTTAGGGGAGTATTATTATTATTATTATTATTATTATTTTAAAACACACTATCATTATATAATTTCCTACTTAAGTTTGGGTTATTAGAAAAGGGGCTTGCATTACTTATAATTCTAAATTGATATGAATAAATGATATAGTAATTTAGATTTTTTTTTAAAAATTCTACTACAATTTTTGTCCTACATTAAATTTCTTTCAAACTTTCTTTTCTTTCCGCGACTAATGACTACTTACAACTAGAATCTAACAAAAAAGTGTAGTTAAAATTACTATCGTATCTTCCTCACAACCCTAAACCAACACCTTCAATTCGCAAATACAGAAGAACAATCCTAAACTAAAGACAGTGAAAAGACAAACTGGGCGATCTCCAAACTCCAGAGCGGACCCTAAATCCTAAACAGCCGAAACGACAAACAAAGGGCCTAGAATAAGAAATGCTAATTTTCAAAATTACATGACAGCTACCTAAAGCCAACCAACACCTATTGTAGAAATTAGTAAAATCTATAAAATTATTGAATACTTTGAATATGCCATTCACAAGGCAACAACATTTAATACTTTTGGCCAAAAAAAGAATTAAAAAGGGGGTATCCTAGGTCTAATTTTTTTCTAATTGAACCTATTTTTCTATATCCTATATTAGTTTGAAGACATGTCATAGCATTTTTGTACCCTATAGTATATAAAACCAAATTATAATTTTTATCTCAAATATTTTTTAGGCACCCTATCATTTGTTCGCACATAGTTTTCTACTACTATCGTTCACTGCCCCCCCTCAAGTTGTGAATTTGATACAAGTTTGGAAGTTGGACTTCCTAATAATTCCTTTTTTTTTCTTCTCTCTTTTCTTTACCTACTATTCTATTCTATTATTGATATTTTACGGAATAGAATTTTGCTCCAATTTCAAGAAAATAATTGATATGTGTAGGTACTTGCTCCCTTCTTTCAATTATTTTCTAATCTACAATTTTATTGGCTAGCTCTCATTCTTGAGATTTCTTCCTAATCCAATCTTTGGCTAAACTTCCAACTTCAAATCTCTACACTATTCTCTTCCTTCCTCAATTGCATCATCACTTCCAACTTAGACTTGCACTTCTCCAATTCTATCAACACTTGTTTCTACACTACTTAGTATTCTTTACAATGTTTCTTGGCTATGGAATTTGAGAGTTTTTCCTCCCTAATTTCCTTCTACCTTCTTCTTATTTTGATTTGCACTTCTTTGGCAATTTCTAAATTATGGCAAATTTGTCAATATTTTGATATTTTTTACTATTTACCTTCTATCCTATCTATGCTATTTCTACTTTAATATTTTGAAACATCTACCAAATTTTAGACAACTTATAGCAACTAGTTTTGGTTGGAATTTTTTTTAAATGTAACTAGTTTTGAAAGCCAAATAATTAGCCGGTTTGGAAGCCAGTAGTCAACCAGTATACTGCTCATATTTAGCCCTTTTCAACTTGTGTTTGGCTCATATGTGGCCATCCAATTGTATTTGACCATTTTAAACCAATCACAACTCGTATCCAACCATATTTGATCCATATTTGCCCTATATTTGGGCCTTTACAATCTATATTTGACTCATTAAACCCTTGCCAAGTGGCACATTGTTGTTGGCTAGATCCTTTGTTGATTGTATATTGTTGATTGGGCTGGTGACCAAGCCAAGACACGCAGCAATCAGCTATTGGTCAGCCTTCCCAGTGAGCTTCTATATTGAAATTCAAGTTGGTTAATCCCTAAAAGACCATTTGTCGTCTTAGGGGACAATTTGGATCTAGATAGGTTCCTATGACTTCAATTTTTAGTGAATATTTTTTTAAGGATGTACAATTTTGTGAGAGCTTTGTGGATATGTAATTTTTATTTCAATGGATGCCTGGGAGAAAAAGTTATGACACAACAAGCCAAAAAGGAAGGTTAGCGAGCAACACAAAAAAATCACAAAAAATCACAATATTTTTTTTAATATTTTTTTTCTAAGACTACATATTTTTGTCTACATTTAAAGCTTTGATTAATTTTATTTGGACTAGTGATGAAAAAATTATGGACAATCTTAGTTTTTAAGGCAATCTAAGCATCTTCTTGAAAAAATAACTTACAGGATTCATTCCTCAATATAGTTTTTACAATTTTCCAAAAAAAATTGTTAGACAGGGTTGTATTTGCTTGCTAGAACAATCTCACCGTTGGAATTATTGTATTTCAATTTCATTTTAGAGCTATTAATGATTTAGTTTTTCCTTCAATCTTGAACCTATTTCTACTTAACAATTTTTTAATGAGTAAAAATTAAATGTTTTGTTCTTGAATTTTTTTTTCTAGATTTTTGACTCAAGTATTCAACATAAAAACTTAGATAATCAAAATCTGTAATACAAAAAGTTTAAGTTAAGAAGATTCAAAGCCAAAAAATCTAGTCAAATAAGGTGCAAAAAAACTTGTTTTCTTCACTTTGGATGCAAATATTTTGCAATCTATACAGTCAAAGTTTCTAGAATTTCTTGCTTACATTTTTATACTAGTCTAATGTAAGTTCCTGTAGTTAGATATGCAAAAAATAATAATTTTTAAAGTTTTTTACTTTTAGCAATAAAGGTGGTGTTTTTGAGTGTGTTTTGATGGAGAAAAGGCCTCAGTCCTTTAGGGGTTAATTCGTGGGTTAATTGGCTTTAAATACTGGTTGGGATTTTTGATGTTTTTTGGGCCCTTTGGAGGCATCTCAATTGGGATTTTGATCACTACTTTTGGTGACTACTTTGGTGAATTTAACCACTAGTTTTGAGGAGGCTAATACAGAAATTTAAACATTAGTTTTTAAGAAGATAATATAGAAATTTATACTAATTTGGGGGAGGCTAATACGAAAACTTAAATATTAGTTTTAGAGAGGCTAATACAAAAATTTACACTAGTTTGGGGGGATTTAATTGGCACTTGGGGACTCTAATTTTGGAGACTACACTTGGCCTTTTTTCAAAGAACTTTTGGAAATTAAACTTGATGCAATATCACTAACAATCACAACTTTACTAATCTTTTTGAATTTTTTTTCTAAAACATTTATAGTCAAAGCTCCGTTGTGTTTTGGCTAATTTTTTAATTTTAAGAAATGTCAAAACATCTATAGTCAAAGTTCCACCGTGGTAGACAACCCAACGGGAAATCATACAACATTTTAGACAAGGTTAGTTATAACATCATGTGATGGTACCAAGGCTTTTTTATTTGGCGTCTTTGCGCCATATTGCACTTCTGAAACAACCTTGGCAAACTGACTATAACATTTTGAGATGAAAAAAACAACTCTTTTTGCCACCTTGGCCGCTGACCTTGACCTGCTAGTGCCAAGCCAACGCCTATCAGGTTGCGGCTTCAAGGTTTCATTGTCAGCATGTCCTCCCCCTAGCGCCCACAATCGGTTGAGTCATCGCCAGTCCTCCTCATTCTTGCACTTCCAGTGCTCCACTTTCAATTGTTGTGTCGCCATTGTCTCCTTGATTTTGCGTTTGTACACAATTGCAGATCGCCAACCATTCGAAATTCCCCACAATGTTTTCGCCATCACCATCTCATTATTGCTAGGGTTCGTCACTTGCTGTTTTAGGAAATCTTTTCATTGTGCCAGGGTTCTCTTGTAGGGTGTGTGCTTGTGAATTTCCACTCCACCTTTTGCCAATTGAATTTTGCTTGTCAATTGTTGTTCTTAGTGGTTTGGGTTTGGGAAAATGGTGTCTCCGTGCCTTCATGCATGTTTTGGTTGTAGCATGCAGATTAAATTGGCTTCCGGTTCTTGTTTTTGCCATGAACGTCCTTCGTCATTTTTTTCTGTGTTTGGAAAGTGTTCCACCGTTCTCTATCTTTGTGTGTGGCATTCAATCTTCCGTGATAGTTTTGTGAAATCTTCTTTGTTTACTGACAATTTTGTTCTATGGAGTCTGGTCACGATGAGTTTGGTAAGGATGTTGTTGCCAAAGTAGAGTGTGCTGCTTCAATCGTGTTGTCTGCAAAAAAGAAGACCAAGAAGGCCGCAAAGGAGGCGCTCGAGGTGGCCCGCAGGGAATTGAAACGAAAGGATAAGTTGATCGAGGAGCAGAAATTTGAAGCGAGGAAGAAGACAATGACATCTTACTTTCAGTCTTTGCCGGGTGCGGTTGGCGGGCAACCTTTGTCTTTGGTCTTTGATGGCGCACTACTTGAGGTGCCAAGAGCGAAGCCGAATTTGCAAGAAGAATATCCGAGCGACAACAACAGAGACCATGTGATCGGAAAGTGCCAAAGTACGTCGCTATCTATTGATACAATTTGCACTCCAAGTTCTTCTTTTGAGAGTAGTGACACGGTGGTCTTTAGTGCCAAGTCGCCACTGATTATGATTTTAGAGGACTTCCAAGAACTTGACAACTCCAATTTGGTCAAAGTGCCAAACGATTTGGAAGGCTCGAATGATGAATCTAAATTTCAGTCTCCCCCATCGAAGAGAGGTGGCGCAATTCGTAACAAGTCTTCTAGTTTGTGATCAAAGGCGCAGAGTTGCTACGACCGTCACCGCAAGTTTCAAACGGTCTAGGCAGCAAAGTTACCTTGGGCGGAGGGGATCATGGCCATTGACAGAATCTTCCATATGGTGAAGTGTAAAGTGTGTAGATCCATAGACATGAAGTCGTGTGTCATGGCTCCAAAGTCAGACATTCTTTTTAAACATGACGATAAGCAAACGGCAAAAAAAGATTTGCCACAATACAAAGTCAAGATTGGAGAACAATATGTCGCCTCGTAGTGCAAACACCGGAGGAATTTGCATTTGTAGGCAGCAAAGGCTCCAACAATAGTGTTGGAACAAATGAATTACTACACAACCTTGGAGGCACTAAAGAAGAGGGTCCAATTTGCCACCTTATTCCAACTTTTTTTTTGATGGTCGTCCTCTGTTAGAGTTTGAGTCCCGTGTAGCTTTGTACAAATTGATTGGCGTCCCTGACATGCCATCTGCACATTGGTATGACACTTCTAGGTGGATCATCGTTGGTTATATGTACAAGCAAGTTGTTGAGGAGACTAGAAGGCTCATACAATCTGCAAGATATGTGGTGCTCAAGATTGATGAAGTTACAACAATCAATAATAATAGCTTTCTATCTATCCATGCTTACGTTGTGCAAGATTGGATCAGGGTTCCGCTATTGATTTCCCTTCAACAAGTAGAATGTGTTTCCAATGTTGAAAACCTCACATAATTGATACTGGGGGCAATCTATACTGGGGGGGCTTGAATGCTAAGTCTATAGCCAAAAAAAATCTCAGTTTTGGTACCAATGGCGCCTCTACGTTTAAGGGTACATGATTAGGAGTCACACACCAAATCAAGGACAAACACCCCCCCATTTCTAATTAGGATGCATTGCGTTGCTCATTGCTACAACCTAGAATTTAAGGCCTTATTAATTTTGGGCATATTTAGGGACATTGAAAAACTTTTGTCTGTCACTTACGGGTACTCTGTAAGAGTCCAAAGCATTGTTCAAAATTCAAGTAGTTGGCGGACTTGATCCAAATGAATGGTCTAAAAATGCTAAGAAATGTTCAAACACGTTGGGTTAGTTTGAATTGAGCCCCTGCGTTGCCTCTTATCAGAGTATCGGACCTTGATTTACAAGATGACTGCCAACCTCCAAGTAAATGTGAAGGCCGAGGTTTGTTTTTCTGGCATTCTCTTTATATCTTTGGCATTGCAGATGATAACATCTTTTTTTCTCATACTTGGGGTAGTTGGATTCAACTGGACATGTGCATTTGCAAGTTGTCATGTGTACTTGTGAGAGTTTTGTGGAAAATTTGTGTGCAGTTTAGGATGTGAACTACCTACATGAATATGCATGAACTTCCGATTGTGTTCCAAACTTGTTATGTGCCTGAGCTTGACTTGAATTGTGAAATTGCTATGCGCAAGCTTGTTTGCAATTGTTGCTAGACCCATTTACAATGCTTGACATATGTGCGTTTTTGCTGTTGCTAGAGGCAATCGACACGCTTGTGAACTTCGCCTAGAAGCATGATGTCTACATTTGCAATTTTGCGGTTGTAATTAAAGTTTGCCAAGGCAATCTCTATCAAATGTATGAAGATAAAGGCATGTCCTATAGCTCTAACGAGTTCTGGAGCTTTTACAATTTGTTGGACTAAAGCCACGAGCAAATCCACATAAAGTGGATTACAGACTTGAATGACAACTCTACAACTTTGGTGTTTGTCTGCCATAGTGAGCAGATACATGCATAGCACAAGGGTGCGCTAGTGGATTGTGTAGTGTAGGCCAATTTGTTTTCCAAAGTTAAGGCCAAATGCACAAGTAAGTGGTCCTCTTATTTTAGTTAGTGATGCTTGTAGTCTTCTATTCATCTTTGCAATCACGTTTGTAGTCTTCTATGATGTTCACGATGTTCCATGCATTCAATTCACTTTCTGGTGAATATTCATCGTCACTAACCACTCTCCCTTCAATTCGTAGGTGCAGCTAAAATGCTCGTTGAAAAACTCAATGCCCGCTTCCCTGCTCACCATGTAATGAATGCCTTTGGCATCCTATATCTGCAATATTGGTGTCAGTCAAATTTTGAGGAGGCCTTTGACAAGCATTTGAGGACCCTCATGGACACTGATGGCCATGGCAAAATATTAGGGGAGGGTGACAAAAAACAATTAATCTAGCCGTTGATTGACCATAATATCCTCATGTCGGAGCGTGGTCTGTTTAAAACCTCTATGAAGTCAAATTCTTGTGTAGCAATGCCCCCTCCATATGAAGTGAATTTTCTTACCAAAGTTTGGCGTGTCCTAGACAACAACAACAATTTAATACAAAATTTTGGTAAGTTCTTGAAGCTTGCTAAAATGGTTGGGGTACATGTATTGGGATCGGTGGAGGATGAGTGGTCTTTTTCAAGCATTGGATTCCTTAAGTCCAAACTCCGCAACAACCTGGAAGAGCACTTGCAAGTGGTAGTGGGCATGTATTCCCAGCGAATTTTCACGCTTGAGTCCTTTCCTTACCAAAAGGTGTTTGATAAATGGTTTGTGTCTGGAGGGAGAAGCAGGTATTTGTCAAGCACGTAGTTTACATTGAGGCGGGTGCAGGAGACGTTTAGTAGTTGGGATCCGCGGTAGTATGCGGTAGGTAGTTTGGTGCGGCAAGTAGTTTGGGACAGTACATTAGTCTACACAACTGATTCGGCAAGTAGATTGGTATTTTAGATTTAGTCAGGTAAGATTTACCTTGCCCTGAAATCCCATTTTGTATTGACCTTTGTGATTGTTGTTCACATCATGGTTTGAAATCACATTCTTATCAGGGTATATGCATGGTTGAGTGGCTCAAAAACGTAACAAACTCTCAATTCCTGCACAAAACCAATTTTCAAATGCCTAAAAGGTACATTGAAAAAATTAAAAAGCTAAAAAAAGGTTATTTTAGAGGCTTGAACTTCATTCTAAATACAACCATGTCGTTGAATATTTTTTAGAGAATTTTATGAAAGTGTAGGGGACTTTTAAAAATTCATGGGTGTGACGAATCTATTGTTAGCAAATTTTTCAAGGACTTTTTAAAGATGTTTTTGGTACTTAATATCATTGAAAGGACTATGATTGTAGTAGCTTTTTGAGTAAATTTTTATTAAATTATAATCTTGTGGTGTAGATATGTATTGAACACTTGCAAAGGACTTTTTAATGACTTTTCAAACACCAAATTTTATGAGGTCTTTTTTTCTTAGCCAATATTTCTTTTTTCAAAAAATATTTTTCTAAAGTATAATAAAAATTTAAGGTCTAGGGGCGCTCAAAAAGCTAAGTGCTTTTGGAATTTTTTTAAATTTGTTATTTGCAGAATTCACTTCCAAGCATTTCAGTCTCAAACATTTTACTTACAAAAAAGGACTTTTTGGACTTAGACTTTTGCCAAAAATGAGCCACTCAACCATGCATTCACCCATCACACTTTGAGTGCCTGGGCCTTGTTTGCAAGCCTGTACTCTTGTAGAAGTAGGTCCTAAATTTATGTGTTGTGTAATGGCTTTGTTTGTTCACTTGCATAGGCTTTTGTGATTTTGTGTTCCATTGTGAAATTCCATGTGATTCTTTGTGAACTTGCTTTAGGTTGGCTTGTTATGTTGTCAATGTGTAAGCTTTGTCACTTCATGGTGTTTTTGTTTTGGACAACAAATGTCTTACTTTGGCATCGAAGGTTGTTGGGGGTGGTTGCAGGTCATTATTTACGATATTTCCTTCATTTATAGGTACTTTCTTTCACGTACCTAGTGTTTGCAGTTTGTAGTGGTTTGGCTCATCCATCAACATGGTAAACTAGGTGAGAATTTAGTTATTAATCATATGTACTGATTTTATGAATGGAAACTAACTAAGTACGCTGTAGAATGTCGCACCTCAATGCCCAAAAAAATATGTTGTTGAAAATCCATGTGATGTTGAAAAAAAATATGGTGTTCATTGCCTTCCATAATTTTCTAACTTTGGCATTGAAGGGACATTTGGTGGGTGCAGGTCTAGTTCACAATGGTATGGCAATAAAATTCAATCATATTTCAAGCTTTTCCTAGACTCTTTTTAAAATTTGTCATTGCTCCACTATACTCTTACACCCACAAACGAGTATTAGTTTGCCTAATTCATTGTGGTACCCTGAACACATTTTACCAAATTACTTGCACAAAAATTTGAAAATTGCCCAATATGTGTTTGATCCAAGAATCAGTTCGCCCAAATAAATTATGTGCCTAGTATGAAATTGCCAAATGCTTCTTGAAAGATTTCCTAGGATTGCCAGCCTAAAACTCCCAATCAATAGAAGAAGTTGCCATGTGAACTTCAACCGCTAATTCAATATCGCCTTTTCATCCATTTATAAAAATTGAAAAAACCCTTGGATGGTACCAACAAATTAGTACAAAATTCAAGCAAGAACCAAAATGAGTTATTAAGTTTTAAAGGGACCCTAAGTCCTTTCAAAGCTTGTGGAAATAGCAACAATGAAAGCTTCAAATGCTCCAAAAACACACATTGTGCAACTTTCTCGGCAACTTTGGCTCAAAAATGACTAAAAAATCCAACTAAATGGACCAACATGTCAAAGTGCCAAATGAATGGCTACAATGGGTGTTTTGAGAGGAGAAGGGGTGCCCTTGTACACTTTTCTAAGGGCATCCACCTCTCAATTTTAAGTGGTAAAATTATCACAGGAATTTCATCATAATTTTCCACTTTTGATTTTTTAAGCTGAACCAAAATTCTAACCTTTGAAGAAAGACTCCTAATCACAAACAAATTGCGCCATTAACTTTAGAATGTCATTTTCAGTCTAAAGCAACCTCCACCACTTTTTCCATCTTCAAAATCTCACCAAAACCTAACAACAATTTATGCCCCAAAGGATTAAAAATCCAACTTTTGGAGTTTGACTTTTTTATAAAAAGTATCTAGCCTAAGCTCTTTAGTAGATGTAAAGGATTTAGAAAAGATCTTGTTTTGACCTCATTTTGCTTTCATATGCTCAAGAAACGTTGGTCAACTCCGCTAACCATCTTTATATTTGTTGATCTTGGAAAAATCTTGCCAATTCAAGTACTTCTAACTATCAAAATGTCTTGAAACTTGTTGGAAAATTTTATTAACCTAAAAAAGTTGTTTTGATTTTTAATGAAATTTTACCAGACTCTTGGTAATTTCTACAAATTTTTCATCATGAATTTTGGCGTTTGATTGTCCAAAAGAGGACCTTCTAATTATTAGAAAATCTAGGAACTTTTTGTGGAACCTCTCATGTAATTCCACAAAAGATGTGAAAAGTTCATAGTTTTACTTTTCATGCGTGAAGAAGGAGAATTAAATCGTACTATCTTCTTTAGTTTCTTGTGAACAAAAAATCTTTTTCGTGAATTACATAAGAGAATCTTGGCAAACCAATTTTGTTGTTGGACTCCTAGCATGATTTTCACCTTGAAACGTTGTATTCCGGCCATAGATGCTTTTCACTGGTCCATCTTAAGTTTTCTTTACTTATAGGCTAATAATTGAGGTTTCTACAATTTCATGAAATGAAATGGGAAACTGAAACTTCTCTCCAAAAATCAACTTAGGATTCTCACATAGGTTGCTTCATACCAATTTAGCCATAATTTATCACATGCAAGGCAAATTTAAGCAATTTGGATTATTTCTACTTAATATCCTTAATTTATACAAATTTTGGATTTCTATCCTATTTACATGCGGGATTTGGTTATACTTAAGAAAAACACTCTATTTAGACCTAAATACTGTATCGGCACGTGACACACCTATCTTGGTTTTATACTTTTGAAGGGGCTTTTTGTATTAACCCCTAAAGCCCCGCTTGTCCACTCGGGGGACAATTTAGGTCTGGGTAGGTTCCTATTGTCTCAATTTGAAGTGAATTTTTTTGAGAGTTTTTGAGGTTGTTTAGCTTTGCAAGAGCTTTGTGGATATATAATTTTTGTTTCAATTGGATGCCGGATGAAAAAGTTATGGCACAATGAGCAAGAATTGGAGATTGGCGGGCAACCCAAAAAAATTTACAAAAAGTCAGAATAATTTTTTTTGAATTTTTTCCTAAAATATTATGTTTTTCACGTATACATGAAGCTTTGGTTCATTCTATTTGGACTAGGGATGAGAAAGTTATGGACAATCTTAGTTTTTCGGGCAATTTAAGCATCTTCTTGAAAAAAACTTTTTGTTCAACTTTGAATGTTAATATCTTCCAATCCGTACAATCAAATTTGATGAAATTTTTCCTATATGATCTCAGACAAGTTAAGAACAAGATCCCATGGTTAAATTCCAAAAATAAATAAAACATTTGATTTCCTTAAGTGAATACAACAGAAGTGGTAGTTTTGAGTGGTTTTTGGCAGAAAACACCCTCGGGGGCTTTAGGGGTTAAAAACTATATTCAAAATTACAAAATTTAAAAAACAATAAAATTATGAGTCCTAAGTGATGAAATGGGACTCACAACAATCTCATTAGAGCATCTTCTTCAAAAAATAACTTGTACAATTCATTTTTTATTGCAATTTTCATAATTAGAAAGAAAAAAATTGCTTGAAAAGGTTAAATATGCTTTCTAAATCAATCTTATTGTTTGAAATTATAGTGTTTCAATCCCATCTTAGAGCTGTCAATAGTTTCATTTTTCTTTCGATATTGGACCTACTTCTATTTAACAATTTCTAAAGAATGAAAATCAAGTGTGTGTGTTTTTTAATTTTTTTCCGAGACTTTCAACTCAATTCTTCAACACAATTTTATTTTAATTCAAAGTCTATAGTACAAAAATTTCTACAAATGGCGATCAAAGTCATCTGAAATTGCAGGTTGGAGTTTAAAAAAATATTTTTTCCCAATTTTGAATGCAAATATATTTTAATTTGTAGGGTTGAACTTTATGAAATATTTAACACAAGATCCAAGACAGGTGAAGTATAAAATCTTATGGTTAAACTCTAAATTTTTTTTTTGAGTGTGTGTGTGAATGCAGCAAAAAGTGGCAAATTTGAGTTGTTTTTGACAAAACAATGGCCTTGAAACTTTAGAGGTTAAAAATGTGACTTGAATTAGTAAGTAAATTATATATCTTAAATAATCACTATAAATCTATTGATGATATTTATATTGGAGAGGGTTTACCTAGATTAAAAAATGAAACTTTGGTTGGCATTGGCATCAACAATGCTAGTACGTGAGCATGGAAATGCTAGCTTGTGAGCTTTGAGCATATATATAAGTAAATATACAACCATTGAAGGTGTTTATAATGTAAACATCTATAGTATAGGTACTTATATCATAGTTATACTATAATCATGGAAGGCTTCTATAATATAGACACTTATGACATAGGTGTATAGTCTTCTAGGCTTATGTGCTCATGTTCCTAGGCTCACATAATAGCACCCCTCCTAATGGACCTTTTTTTAAAAATAAATGTAAAAATTTATATCTCTTCCTTGCAACACAATTATTGAAAATTGTGCATAGTAATGTGAAGCCCTAGTTAAAATTTAACATTTTTAACTCAAAGAAAAAAAATCTTATTAAAATTACAAATATTCAATCTATAGCTAAATTTGGAAAGAATTTTAAACTTTTGGTTCTAAATTTTATAGATTATTTTTGGTTAGTATAGCTTTTGTTTAGCTATATGGATATTATCAAAGATTACAACATATTAAATTCTTTGCTTTCTAAAACTGACCTTCGATAAACTCTTGCCTAAAATGTACACCCACAATTCATGAAAGTTTAGGGTTAGTTTAGAAATATTTATTTTCAGCACTTTGAAAATTCATAGTTCATTCATGTAGTGTCCAAAAAATGTATTCAAAGAGAATTTGGAATCCCCTTTTGATCGTGGACAAGACCACATAATAATTTCTTCAATATAATAATGGAAACCATATCAAATTGCTTATTTTGTTAATTTTATGTGTAGTTACCTTATTGATTATATTTTATAACTCTTATTTGATAGTCATCATTAAATTATTATTCTAAATTATATTTTATTATACATCTCTACAATTTTGGAAATCTAAACTATCTTTTCGTTTTTAAAGAGTTATTATTGGAATAGAATTACTTTAGGATAATTTGATTTATCTAAAGTTTGTAGATTGTGAAATAGCTAATGCACTAAAGGACATTGGTAGCCAAAGTCAATACCATAGGTGATTGGTAGTTTAAGCACCATGTGACATTAATAGTTACATTACTATAAGACCTAGGCTGCACTACTAGTAAATATACAATATACCCAGTGAATTTCTTCATATTCGATGTGATGTGAAAAAGACTCTAGAGAATGTAACATTTCTTAGAGGCTAAAAGAATTACAATTGAGTTGAACATCTTTCAATCTCAATATCTCTCTTCTATTGATTAAGTAGCAATTTCTGCTCTCACATATATTCTATATACTTATAATTTAATAGTTAAATGAATCTACAATTAAAATATTAAACTCAAGTAGAAAATTGATGCTATAATTGTAGCAAATTGATGATCTAGCTACAGCTTCAATGAATTGTTGTTTTATGTTATTTATAATTTTAAATAAAACTTTATTTCTTTAGAAGACAATAAAAAAACTTAAAGAACTCGAAACAATAGTTTTAGTACATTAGTTGAAACTTGTTATAAAACCATTTGACTTAACTGAGGGGAGGACAAGACAAGCTAAATAATGTCTAGGCCTTATAAATCCCCCTTTGCCTCTACTTGAAACTAAGATGTGAATTTTGGAAAAAATAATTATACTTTTTAGAATGTGTTCTATAGACTTTTGGGGAATTATACTTTGGCCCCTACCTGAGAATGAGTTGTAATTTGAGTATATGACATTAATATCCCTTACATAAATTAAATATCCTAAATCCTAAATCCTAAACCCTTTATTTAGTTTTTTTTGGAACTTACTACAACATGAAATCCATACACAAAACATGTGAATATCACATGAAAACCAAATTAATATGAAATGTGTTCAATTTGCATATAGTATCAAATCAAGTTGATTATGGGGAAAACTTGATTGATTTTTGACAATGTTGTAAGAAAACCTGACTCCTTTAAGGTAGTGCCTCTTAAAGCAACCATATAAGGATTGGTCAACCTTTTTCACAAGTTTTTGTGGACAATTTTTTTTTAGATTAGTTTTAAGAGAAATAAACATAGATGTTAAATTTAACACAATTGATTTTGTATTTTTCTAAGAATTTTTGAATTATTTATAAATTTTTAGAGACTTGGAGCATAATAGTGACCATAGTCTCTCCAAATCCATCTACTTGCAACTTGTAAAGAGATGGAGGAAATCAAAGACAATGATTGACTCTTGTAATAATAAAAAATTGATCCATACGATGGCTAAAGTAGTCCATTTAAGGATCACTTCATCTTTATTAACAAGCTAATAATAGGAGCAATTTGAAAGAGACAAGCGATTTTAGAGTAGACCACCTTAGTAAAGGGCTCATAAAACTTTACGAGGTACAAGTAATTGCTAGAAGCATGCTTTTGGAAAGTTCTCAAGATAAACATAAAATCCCAATTCTTATTTTGTAGTGGCTAATTTTGTACTTCTCTACCTCATACATAGTGTAACTGATTTTACAGACCACATAAGGTAGGTACACCCAAATGTGCCACTGATCTTAAACCGACATCTTTGCTTTGTGTACATCTCCAAAATCAGTTTTGTAATTACGTGGAAGAAACCATTTTAGAACCAAACTTTGTTCCTTAATAACTTTTGCAGAAGGTATCCAAATACCATGTTCTTTGGTGCGTTGGGACCTCCTTTCACTTGTCAACAATAGCATATGAAAATTTGGCCAGTCTAATAATAGTAATTTGGCTCAGTAGCAAAAAGTGTTGGTTTTGGATGTACCCACCTTACTAAGGTAGGGTGCTCTAAAAGCAACCACTAATACAAAGGTACATTTTGATTTCTACAATGTACCAATAATATATAATTAAAGAGGTGGTTGATTTAAGTGCCCATTGCATTTTAACTTCAACAATTCATAATCAATTCAACAAAGTTTCAAAAAATATGAAACAACTTGGGTTTGATACCAATTCCATTTTTTCTTCCTCCAAAAATTTATTAAAAATTATTTCAAAGACTTCAACTTCCTCCAAAATGCAATCGGCTCTTAAAAAGTTGCTTTAACCCCTAAGCGCTCAAGTGACAATTTTTTGGTTGCTGCCCGACTTTGGGCACAATTTTTGGACAATTTTTTTTTTAAATTCTAAAAAAATAAAAATAAAATATTGGATTTTCTGTCAATATTCATATTCAAAACTCAAATCGTTACGCTCACACAAAAAGTACTAGAAAAATAGCACAAAATAATTAAAATTGGCCTAGTGTTGAAAAACTTACTATTTGGGAAAAGTGTTGGTGTTTTCATTACTAGATCTTATGCATTTTTTTGCATATCAATGAAAATCACAAATTTGACCAATAAAAAAACACTCAAATATTAAAGATAGGAAATATATTTTTGATGAATTTTTGAAGTTAAATTTTCAAAATTCATTTGAAGAGAATCTATAAAATAATTTTGTAATTTTTGACCATACAAATACTTTCTACTTTTCATGCTTCACGTTATCTTCTTTGATGCAAACTTCCAAAAGGTTATAGAGCTTATATTTTATAACACATTTGTGCTTTGTCTGAATTCTTTGGACAGTAGGAATTAAGAGTAGACTACCTTAATCCCTAAAAGACAATTGGATGTGGAATGGACAATTGAAAATCTGAACAGATTCCTGTGAAGTCAAATCTTCCAAAATTGATCATGGGCGGTCGACGGTAAATAATAATTTCCAACGTCTCCAGACGGCACAATTATTTTTCCAAACACGAGCCCAAAGGCTCCCAAAGCCCTCCCACTGGCACGCACTGCTTGCAGACGAGAACATCGCCAACAGTGCCGCCCAGCCACGCGTCAGCCATCTCGCCAAAGCGCTGAGCGCGGACAGCCTGCCACGCACTGCCCCGCCGAGTCTCCGACCGTACCTCTCCCGAGCCCAAACCCGAAGCCATGGCCAGCGAACGGTCTCCACGCGGCCCGTATCCAGAGACCCCGCGATGCAGGACTTTCCCCTGGAGCAGCCCTCCCAGGTTACACATCGCCGCTTCCGAACCCAGACCGAACCAAGGGAACAGAACCAAGGGCACAAGCCGAAGGAAGGGAACCTAAGGGAAGGTGCGCCCTCCCCTGCTGGCCTGGTAGCTTGAGCTTTTCCTCGATCAATCGCCATCGCATCCCCCGCATGCTCTGGCGCTTGCAGGGTCATGAGCTTAGGAGCACTAGTGGGCTGCTGCATCCCTTGAAGGAAGTTGAGTGAGTTGGTTGCTGTTCGTGTTGTTGGCTTTGCGTTGCGTTGCGTGAGTTGGAGGAGTGCGCGGTGAGGGTTGGTTGTCCCAAGAGAGGCCGCCATGGACCATCTGGACATCCCCGACATGCACCACCATGACCGCTACGAGCTCGTCAAGGACATTGGCTCGGGGAATTTCGGAGTCGCCCGACTCATGCGCGACAAGCTCACCCGCGAGCTCGTCGCCGTCAAGTACATCGAGCGCGGAGAGAAGGTGCGTCGCTTGTTGGTTTGGATGTCTGGGCTGGCTTGGGGATGGGAGGGTGAGAGTGGGCTTGGAGACCTAATGGTTTGTGAGCGAAGGTGGAATTGGTGGGTGTTGACGTGGAATGGGGTGGATTGTTTGTGCAGATTGACGAGAATGTGCAACGGGAGATCATCAATCATCGGTCGCTGCGCCATCCCAACATCGTGCGCTTCAAGGAGGTGAGTGGATGAAACGAAATTGTGTGCTTCATTTGTGTGTTTGGGTCCTGCTTTTTTTTTGGGTGGTGCTCTTGGGGGTGCGGAGCGTCGATTTCAAGGGTTTTGTCGTTTGGTGTCAGGTGATGTTGACTCCGACGCATTTGGCTATTGTGATGGAGTATGCTGCCGGTGGTGAGCTGTTTGAGCGCATCTGCAACGCGGGACGGTTTAGTGAGGACGAGGTGAGCTGCGTGTTTTTGTTTTCCTTCCGTGGAGCGTCTGTTTTGTGCGCGCGTGCATTTGTGGTCGCATTTGTGGTTGTATTTTGTACATTTTTCGGGAAAGGTCCAATTCATCCGACCGTTCGTCGTTTTTGCTTTGCAGGCTCGGTTCTTCTTCCAGCAGTTGATTTCGGGAGTGAGCTACTGCCACTCAATGGTACTACTCCTCGTCTTGGTTTTTGACCTCCATGAAGTTTTTGGCGCCATCACGATTTGTGTGACCCCTAGACTTCGTAATTCGATTTTGAATTTCGGGTGCAAGTACTTCTTCGTCGTTCGTTCCCCCGTTTTCTGTTTTGATGGCTGCGTCGATCTGTGTTGACGTTGACGCGTTGATTTGCAGCAAATCTGTCATCGGGACTTGAAGCTGGAGAACACGTTGCTTGATGGAAGCCCTGCACCTCGTCTGAAGATCTGCGATTTCGGTTACTCGAAGGTCAGTTGTCTCGATGTTTTGGGTGCCTGATTGGATGCTCGCTAGAGGTTGAATTCCGTGACTCCATGGGGTCCATTGAATTAGGGGTTGCGAGTTTGCTTTCCCTCTTTTGCTGATTCCTTTGTGGTTGCGCTTGCAGTCTTCTTTGTTGCACTCTCAGCCCAAGTCGACAGTGGGTACCCCTGCGTACATCGCTCCCGAGGTGCTGTCGAAGAAAGAGTACGATGGCAAGGTGAGCGTCGGTTTTTCGTTTTGGATGAGTGTCTTACGCCGGTTTGGTGTGTTGGTGTTGATGGTTGGGGTATTAGGGTTGCGTCATGATGGAACTGACTGTCTTGTTTCGAGCTGCAGATTGCCGATGTGTGGTCTTGTGGTGTGACTTTGTACGTGATGTTGGTGGGAGCGTATCCCTTCGAGGATCCCGAGGATCCCAGGAATTTCCGGAAGACCATCGGGGTAAGTGGACTTGGCCATCGGTCTTCGTCGTGTATACGATTTACACATATTCCAGCTGCGTAGGTTTGGAACATTGGTTGTCTGACATTGGTTCGTTTTTTTTTTGTTTCAGCGTATCTTGAGCGTGCAGTACTCCATCCCCGATTATGTGCACATCTCCGTGGAGTGCCGGCACTTGCTGTCTCGGATTTTCGTGGCCAACCCAGCCAAGGTAGGGTAGTGCGATTGCGCGTTGCAGTTTTATGGATGGTGGTCTGGCCTGTTTGGGTCGTGCAGCTTGCAGTGCGTGTTTCGTTTTTGTCGTCGGGTATTCGGAGTGGTAGGCTTGTACGTGGGAGCGGTCTGAGTTTAGGGTTGTGTGTGTGCAGAGAATCAACATCCAGGAAATCAAGAACCACGAGTGGTTCTTGAAGAACCTCCCGGCCGATCTGGTGGATCTGGCCGACCGTAGCTACGACTTCGAGGACCCTAACCACCCGCCCCAGAGCATCGAGGAGATCATGCGCATCATCAGCGAAGCTCGTGAGCCCGGCGCCGGCAGCACCGGCAACTACTTCGGGGACCCCGTGGACGACATGGACTTGGAGAACGACGCGGACGTGGACCCCGACATCGACAGCAGCGGGGAGTTCGTGTGCGCAATGTAGGTTTTTGGTTGGACGGGGAGGAAGTAGCCTCGATCCGAGCTTTGCTAAGATAGTAGGAGGTTTCTTTATGTAGATGGCACGGTGCAGTTCAGTGGCGTGGGATCCGCGTTGTCTGCGTTCCCGTCCTCTTCTGTGGATAGTTTTACTGCACCCGGTCTTTGGGATTCGCGGGAAGCGAGTTGGAGGGTCGCGCTGCACCGGTCGCTGTTCTGGTCTAGCATTCCTTGCGAATGGATTTCGAGGATGAATCGAAGGTAGCGTTCTCTTTGGTAGGTCGTTTCTGGAGTCGAAGGTAGGTTCTGGAAGCTTCCGGCCTTTTCGTGTGCTCCAATTGTCTCGGCCCCCTTTTGGAGTCGCAGTAGCGAGGGCAATGCGGATCTCACAGCGCGCGTAGTGGAGTAGGTAGCGTAGTCATTCCGGGGCATCAGTTCTTCTCGCCCGCAGTCGCTCTCCCGAGTCTTTCGAGGTAGTCGTCGAGGTATGAGTGGGTGTTTTTTTGGTCAGCCCCGTACAGTATAAATTATTGGCCAGGATTCACTGCGCCAGCACTCTGAGCCGGTTCTCGTTGTTTCCTCTTTTCTTTGTCCCCTTTTGTTTTTCCACGGACACCGCAGTGGGTTTCGTCGGTTAGGTTTTTCTGTAGGGACTGGGCTGAAGTCCTGGCCTTTGAAGCAGCAGTTGGAGCGCGACACGGGGGATTCTCTAGTGCCATTAGGTTTGGCAGTACTTGTGGAGAAGGGTTGGTGGTGGGAGCTGACGTGAGAGTTGTAGCCTGTCATGCGGTGAGACCCTGCGTGGGAACACTGATTCTTTTGTAATATTCGTTGGAGAAATCACAATCTGTAAAGTATAGTGGAAGGTTTTTGAAACCGAGTGTGTTTGGATCTCTTTCCAATGACCGTCCGTCGTGGCTGGTGTTGGATTGCGGACCGAATGAGCGGCCGCGTGGGTCTGGAAAGCTGTGTGGTTCCAGGTGTTCGGGTTCATTCGGTACTGTATACGCAAGTGGAGGGGTTGACCCTTTTTGGACAGCGTAATCTTGCAACTGGTTGGCTCAAATTGTTGCGTTGTCCTGTTGTGTCTTTTGAATTGGTGTACTCTTTCGTTTACCTTGGAATGTTGTGACTTGCCTTTTTACTCCGGTCGTGGCCTTTTTATATCGAACAGTCACTTCTCAGAATATATTGTGTTACTGTGTATTTAAGGTAACTCAGCGTATGACAAAGCAGAACGAGAGCCAGCTCATCACGTTTTTTAACTGAATCTACTGTACACCATATAGCGTGTGTCTATTGGGTACCAACACCCAATAGGCAACACCCAATAGCGTGGGTGTACCTAGTCTTTGTTCCTAGATGGACATGAAACCGTCATAAAGTTTTCTCCTCTCTTCCCTGTGATTGGATAACTGCTGAATTTGTCAAAATTCAGATTTAGGTCCACCTACAGGACGGTTCCTGTGGTTTAGGGGAGTGTAACTTTGAAAATCCATATGGTTTAGGGGAGTGTAACTTTGAAAAGTCATAGAGAATTCATGCCAAGCCCCAAAAAAATTTATTTTTATTTTTATTTTATTTTGAATTGGTGCCTCCAAGTATGCTGAATTCCTTATTTTTCATGGTTTTGGGTGCTTCCACCTTAGTATAATTTTGCCTGTGAATGATGGGCTTGCTTCTATTCAGCCTGTCATTGACTGAGTTACTTTACCAGGTTTTCTGTGCACTTTTCGTTGTTTCCTCTTTCGTTCTCCAAGTATTCAGTTGTGAATTTGTGGCCACCTGTTCTGATGATTGCTTTACAGTATTCTCGGTACAATACACATTTTGTTGAATTTCAGCAAATTTTCTACAAATTTTCTGTCTAAGTAACTGTGTTTCCCTCAACTTTTGAAGAGGAGTAAAGAATGTCTGTTGAAATCTGCGGATGTTTAGCTCAAGGAGAGCAGTTACGAATTATCATTACTTACCCTACGAGGTATTACTGAGAGATGAGATGTTATATGAGCATTTAGTTATGTATTTGCGATTTCTTTATTGACTCTCAAAGGTATGTGGGGCACTGAATACCAGCACCTTCGGCAGAAAATAATGATTTTTTTTGTGTTGTCAAGTGTCATGTTTTGATTTAATGGAGCCTCTGAAAAACATTTGTTGTACTAAATTAAACAAATGATACGTATGCAAAGTGCTTAAGTTGCTAATAAACTAATGACATGGCCTAATTTGTATTCTACGAGTTAAATATGACATCATGTTACTAATTTGTGGCAAGACATACACTACTAGATTGACAAGGATGCTAGTTTTTGTGCCTAAAAATGTGAGCTAAAGAGTTGTGAACCAATGAGCGTTGACTATCCAAATTACAAGTTGTAAGAACATCACAATTAATATAAACGTATTCAAATTATGAACTCTTCACTTGCAAACTATTGGAATATACTCAAATTCTTCACACAATCCTAAATTTGTATTAAAATTTGAAGCCTTTGCTGCAAACAAAAGATTTGATTGAATGGTGAAGTTTCATACAATTGCAAAAAAATGGAAACTTTAAATAGCTTATGCCATAATAAATTGAATCCCACAAAACATTATTAGTTGAAGCTCTTCAAAGCTAAAGGCCTAGGCTAAAATGAAATGAAGTCTTCAAATTGCACGTTCACCTACATTTACAATTGCCTAAATTATGTTCAATGTTTTAAACTTTGACTAGAAATTAAGATTTTGCATATTGCTACACACATGCCATAAACTTCATAAACAAACAAGGGTGTCAAAAACTGCAACTATACAATGACAACCAAGAAACCAACATAAAAAAAAGAAGGTGAAGAACCAATAAGCATTGAAAGATTCAAAAGAAAACATTAGGTCCTTAGAGAGAGCATTAGCCTAAGCACAACTACAAAATGTGCCATAAGAAGAGGGCAACAAATAGAAAGCAAATGATGGACTTGGTTGCAACAAGCCTTCACAAAACCCCTAAGATGGGGGTCATGATGGCGTTGCTAGCACAACATCACCAACATTTTAGGTTTAGGGTAGATTTTAGTTTAGAGCTAGTCATATTGTAGCTGGTTGTGAATTTGCAATTGAACTTGCAACTTTTGTTCATTGCATAGTTATGTAAGGGTGATAATATGTAAGCCTAGGATCATGAGCAAATGAACCAAGCGAAGCTAGTATATGAGCGTAGAGTAGGACTCCAAGAATATGGAGTATAGACTATCTTTGGTGGTTATAGAATATTTATGTTATAGATAAGTATACCATTATCTATAAGGTGCCTTATGTTATATGATACCTTCAACAGTTATAGTGTACCTACTTACACCTTCCAAGGGTACCTATGTTTTAAAAAATAACTTCTAAAACAAGCTTTGGGCTCACCAAACCTAAGCTCTACACCCCAAGCTCATATAGTAGCATTCTTCTCAAGGCTCACTGTCCTCACATGCTAGCACGGTTGATCAAAGCAAGAGTCAATCTTTGAGTGATACAATCTATGTATTAAATTTTTGAACTTTTAAAATATTTCAATTAAAAAGTATGAATTAAAAAAAAAACTTCTAATATATGAGTTTTTATTGCAAATAAAATAATTTTTTAATGTTAGAGATAGTTGCGAAAATGCCAAGGTTGCACCTAATAATTTTTCAACTTTAAATTTATATGTGAAGCCTTATTATATTTTATATCTATTTTTTAAAATATCTTTTTCCAAAATTTAAAATAACCCATAACCCTTGAAGTCCCAAAGGTCTCTTCAAAAGATACTTGATGGTTTGGACAAGTTCCTATGTTCACAATTTTTAATGTAATTTTTTGAAACTTATATTGGATATAGAAAAACTCATTATTCATATATAGAAAAGTTTTTTCATGGGAACAAAATTTATGCCATACTAATTACTAAGCATAGAATAGAGTTTTCTAAGTAGCTCAAAACAAATCACAAAATTCAAATTTAGATTTTTAAAATATTTTTTCTAATAGAAAATACTTTTGTGTACAAGAAAAGCTTTTATTCATCCTATTTGGACAAGAGATGCGAAAGTTTTAGAGAGTCTTATTTTTTGGGCAATTGGAACATCTTCTTAAAAAAGGACTTATAAGATTCATTTTGAATTTAATTTTCACAATTTAAAAGAAGTTTTACATAATATAGTTTGTTTGCTAAAAAAATCTCTCTGTTGCGACTACTATATTTCAATTCTATTTTAGAACTATTAATGATTTAATTTTTTTCTTCTATCTTATACCTACTGCAATGTAATAATTTTTTTAATGTTTAAAATCAACTTGTTGTTTTTAAAAATATTTCTTTGATTTTCAACTCAATTCTTTAACATAAAAAATTAGAAATTCAAAATTTGTAGTGCAAAAACAAGCTATATAGATTCAATGCCAAAAAATCTAGTCTACCAAGGTGCAAAAATACTTATTTTGATCACTAGAAGCTCAAAATATCTTGCAATCTACATGGTCAAAGTTCTTGAAATATCTTGCAGAAATTCAGATACTACTCTAATGCAAAATCTAACGGTTGGGTTTTCCAAAAAAAAAATTTCAAGTTTTTTGCTCTTTACAATAGAAATGACACTTTTGAATGTTTTTTTTGATGAAAAATAGGCTTTGAAACTTTAAGAATTAAAACACATGAGAATAACCTAAGTGATAAATTGTCTAAGTGCAAAAATTCAAAATTCAACTTCAAATAATAGTTTATTGAAAACTTTCAAAAGAAGGATGAAAACTAATTTCCATTGGTTATATCTATGCTAATTGATTTTTCTATTATCCTTACTAATGCTTAGATCCTAAATCTGAAATCCAGAAATTAAAAAAAAATTATTAGTGTGATTGGATAATGGATATTGAATATTGATGAATATTGAATATATATTTCACAATTCTAATAATGATGATTTAAGAAAATTATTTGACCATTTATTTAATGTCATCCTTGACAAACATGATGTATTAAAAGGAAAAAAATATATATTTGAGGTGAAATATATTTGTGCTCTTCAACATACATAAAAGTATTTTTGAGAATAATTTTTGGTAATGGAAAAAATTAAGTTGTACAAGCTAAAATAATAATTTAAAACATCATCTCAACCTTTTAAATAGGAGACAGTTCTAAATTTTTATAATGCTATATACATTTTGATTTGAATTCTAATCTCCACTGCCTAGAATGTCACTTTGAATATTCTTGGCATAGGTCTATAGGGATAATCTTGCAAGAAAAGAAGTCACTATGATAAGGTACACCCTAAAAAGGGATAAATTGGGGTCCTTAAAAGAAGGCTACATTGAGAAGGTTCTAACTTGGAACTTCATCTCTATGACTCTTTACTATTATATACCGTTGATTCTACTTAGTCAAGTCATCATTTTATAACTTTAGAAAAAAATTGGCACCCAGGGACATGTTTTCGTATGCGTTCCTATCAATGTCTTCAATTTTTATGACTACCAAACTTGATTGTGTCAAAATAGAACTACATGTTATATGCCAAAATGCTTGTGCGCAGTCAATTTTGTCTAATTAAAGAAACGTGTGGACCTTCTGGTGTGTGTTCATGATTTTGCATTAATAGTACAATTTCACTATGATGTGCATTGGGTGTGAGTTGATTATGTCGTGTGTTGGGTGTATTTGGAGTGAGCATGGTAAGTGATTGTGTACAATATTGGGGTAATAATTTTTTAAAGCAAAGTGTGGTGTTTGCATGGGTGAAGACATCTTTTGTGACTTTTAGTGCTACAAAAAAAGTTGTGAAGCTATTCATAATGCATTTTTAATAAGAGAGGTCAGTGTTGCATATTTTGGGGCAAATTGATCTAATGTTAAGTCAAGTTGTTGGTCACTATTAGCGGTGAGTTGGTCTAGAGTTGCAGTGAGATAATATAATAATTTAATGATATATTTTCACGTGATTTGGTTGGTGAGACTAGGAATTAATTTAGTTGTAGGATATCAAATTTGTTTAGGAGGTGTCATTAGTAGGGGCAGAATGAGAGTAGATATTGCAAAGATGTATTTTTGCCTCTTTTTTGAGGAGGTAGAAGCATTACAAAAAAATTGGGCCCTCCAAAGGGATGTATAAGGGCTACAACGGATATTTAAGTAATTATGGACAAATCCATAGTCCAGAAATAAATTGGCCGGCAGCCGACAGCCAAGAATCCAGTGATTTGTGTGCAAGAAAAATAAATGGAAAGGACCACCATATGAAGAGTAATTGAGTACTGAGCTCGTACTTTATTGAAATACCAGTAAAACAAGTAAAGGTACAAGCTCCTAAGAAGTTGGCTGAAAATGCTAGAAAATGTGTCGGCCGCCGTCCGATACTCACCACAAACCCGTAACTTGCTAGTGCCTAGAAAGAACTAAACTATCAAAAACCGCAAGCAATCGAGATATACCGAAGCCGGCAAAGAGGTCCATCTGTTGCAAAAAGTGCAACAAACTATAAATCTATCCTAAGCCCTACCAAAAATTAGCAGTATCAGCTGGCAGCCGATATCCCAGAGAATGCCAGGAAGCTAAGGAAGGCGACGACGCTGAGGAAAGTGTAATGAATCCACCAACCCCATTGGAGAAGGGTATCGGCTGCCAGCCGACACTCCAGAGAAGTATCTATTAGAATATCCCCTCCCAATTAGGCCGCCCGTACTTGATGGACTGAGACACTTCATAATGTAGCTATCCGGGTCTTCTTGACTGCTTCACGTATTCCGAGACCGACTCATGCTCATACATGAGGTATATAAAAGGGATAATGTCTGTTGAAATGTTTGGAATAACTCTGCCTTCATTCGGAAAGGTAAGATCACCGATAAATGGTGTCGGCATGTAACACGCCGGATCAGGTGTCCTCCGTAGCGAAAGCGGTGAGACGTTGACCATGAGCACTTGGTCCTCCAAACACATTTCCTTCGACGGGCCCCTACTAAAAAGCGTTGAGAGCATCTTGTAGCACCAAGGAAAATTCTGACTATCAACACAATATTCTTGGCCATACATGAATGAGAGCCTGTCAATGACATGTTGTGGAAGTAAATGCGCAAGCAATGGCCGAAATTCCTGCATTGGCATCTTCGACCAGATTCCGACGTGGAATTTCTCATACAATGTAGAAAATAATCCAACGAGCCCCGGCCGTCTGACAACGTTTCTATGTGGATCCCACTTATCCACCTCAATTTTTGGGTCGACGAAACAGAGCAGTCCCGCGACGCAGAGAACCACACATTTCTTGACCGAATGGGGTTGTCCGTTGTTTGACTCCTGAACAAAACAGATAATTGACGATGCAAAACCATGAGATAGGAATAGGACAGGCAAGAAGAGTGCCACATGTGGTATCGGCTGCCAGCCGATATAAAAGACAAACAATGAATGGAATATCAGGAAGAAGGACGCAGTATAAAAACAAAAAATCCGACATGCCCGACCATACAAGACAACATACTTCCGCTCAACAATCGCAACCATCGAGAGTTGAAGGGTAAAGCAGAACTCTGTAATCATGTGCCGCAGAAGATTGGGCGCAAGCGGTGTGCCTCCACTACACAATCTCTGCTACAAGTAATGACAAGATCTCGCCATATATTACACTGGAAATTTTATCCCAACAGTGTACAAGACTATGTCATTACGTGAAGCATAGGCTGTGCAGTGGAGACTCAACGACTGCAGGTGAATCTTTCACAACACTTGATTACAGTGACCGTGTCCAATCGTTCAAACTCTCGAAGGAAGCATTTGCATGCTTCGAGAGCGAAAGGAATGTCCGCTTGGTATAGTCGGACACCCGGCCGTGTGCCTTTATTATAGTTGACTGCTTAGCAAATTCACCTTTACATAAGTTTTAAAAAAACAAGAAGGTTCCCGCTATATCTACAACACAATAATTCTATGTCGGCTGCCAGCCGATACAGTTAGTGCCCTCCACCGCAAAGTTGCATGCGACCTCAGCTGGTACTTCCCATGGCACGTAGCTCTTCATCCGTATAGGGAACCTCGAACCCCTTCTGAAACTGAGGCAGAACCGTAGCGTACTGGGCATGCAAGGGTGAACCCGGCATACAGCGGGGTGTCCCGACTTTGGGGTGCCGCTCACAGTACTCCGGGACCGTGCTTCCAGACAACAACAACCCCTGTAGAAACAGGATCATCGTCGACTGGAGCCAGGGCAGTTTTCCATCCTTGAGTTTCGCCTCTGAGTACAATGTACAAGGAGGTGGGTGAACCGCACTGAATGGTAAATTCAACACATTCCTATAAGCCAGATGGTCAACGATCAGCGAGTTCGTTATGTAGGCACCGTCGTTGAATAATCCGGAAGAAGAAGCTAGAAGCCGTGCCAGACGCTTCAGGAATACAGCTTTTCCCGGATTTAGAGGATTACGGTAGGTACTCTCGTCACATGACTCCTGTCCAAATGCCATGACATAATCCTTGATCTCCGGCACTTTCCACGTCATATTGTCTAGACGGTGTTGAAGAGTCTTCAAGGTTAAATCAGACCAGTAAATAAGCCTGATCTCTTGACTATGGCAAAATCTGAGGAACTCACGGAGACCCGGACGATCTCTTATTTGCGACCTCTCATGCATACTCTTCCCCTTGAAAATGAGAGGCTCATAATACAATATAGTTCCCGAAACCTCGATGAAAAGGAACAATTTCGGAGACGCTACCTGAGGAGCGACAACAATGGGGAGGTTGGCTCCAGATTGGTGAGCCGGTTGGTCACACTCCGCCCCGTCATCAGACACGGTATCCTCGGAGTTCTTTGATGGTCCAGAACCAAAATCTGCAACGAGATGCAATTCAATGTGAGGAATCGGACAACAGTACAACAACGTATCGGCTGGCAGCCGACACACTACATAAGTACACTATCCTGACTAGCTAAAGGCTCCCACTGACAAGTCCCTAAGAACAAGTCCGAGCCAGGTCTATAGCCTACAAACCTCTAGATTGTGTCCGCTTAGACGATCGGACCGGAGACATCGGTTCGTTCGGGAAGTCGTGCTCGGACATGTCCCGCGATGCCGCGCCTAAGCCTCCGTCCGTGCGCGATCGTTTCCTCCTCGGCTGCGACCGTCCCGACCGACGGGAGTCCACCGAACCGGTAGTCAAATCTGCCGGGGCTCCACTGCTCCTTCCACGTCTGAGCTCACCCCCCGACCCCTCCAAAAGTATTGGCTGCCCGCCGACAGCGTCAGAGGCGGTGGCAGGCCTTCCCTCCGCAACTACATCCTTAGAGCCTTGGGCATGAGGCTCAGCCGAGGAGAGTACGTTGGTATCTCTGATGATCTCCTCGGATGGCGGGACGACGTGCAGGTTGACGACCATGGCATCCCGATTGCTTCTTGCGTCCGCCGCATCCCCACCAGTGCCCAGAACTGCCTGGATGACCGGTGCCGCGGACTGTGGGCTGGCCGGCTTGTCCTGATTCGAGGATGTGCGCTGGGGGACACCCGGCCCCGGCGACAGAGGACGACTTCGTACCGGAGAAACGGTATGGCGTTGCCGCGGTCTATGAATCAGTTCAACGCACGACTCCTCACTCCCCGAATCCGGTGTCAGTGGCCGGATCAGGATCGGCCCGGATTGTAATGCCGGTCGAGGGGGATTAGCAGAGCGGACAAATCCCCGCCTCGGAGACATGGGTGACGAAATGGGCGGTGGCGGTGACGCAGGCGAAGGGGGCAACGAGGTCCTCCATTGGAATCCGCCACCAGTCACGAGTTCAGGAGCAGCGAGCGACTGCTGTGGCGGTACTACATGAGCGGCGGCAACAAGATTCATTCCCTTCACGCGCTCATGTGCCCTTGCTATGCCGTCGGCCTCGCGGACAAACTCTAACACGGGACGTCCGTTCCTCTACAGACACAATGATGCAGTCAGTATCACCATGTATCGGCTGGCAGCCGATAGAAACAGATTAGCATGATATGTAGAGACATAGGAGTGCATAAGTGCATTACTTACCAGGGTAATCTCAGTGACATTTCCGCCACCCCAGATGTTGATGACGGTGGCGACCTTGGCCTTCAATGTAGGCTTAAGCAATTGCTCAAGAAGCCCGTGGCCGACCCCGCATATTCCACCATTCCAGTCGACCTTGCCCTCGACATCCACGTTGAACCAGTCGAGCGGCTTTTGGATCCCAGGAGCTTCTTGAAAAGCGGGTAAATACAGGACCGGTCCTCCGGCTTATTAAATGTCAGAGAGAGTGTCACCAGCGGCTTCGTCTCAATGTTGTCTTTCAGGAACCCACCATGGGGAGATGGCTGGTAGTAAACCGTGTGGAAGTAGAACGACGACGCGGATGAGTATGAGGCAGATGCGACAGAATCCCTGAACCGTGAGTTCCCTATGAGGAGCATTGGCAACGGAATGTAGGAGTCCCTGCTTCCTGAGCCCTCACCTTCCTCAGGTTCCTACGCGACGAACGAGAGGCCCAGCAAGTCAGTCCTGTTGACTGCTAGCGCCTACCCACCATCATCGTACGCGAAGAGCACAAAAACCTTCAAGTCCTCAGGTGTCAGACCGGGGGTCTCTGCACTTCCGCCAATGGAATTTATGACCTCCTGCACGTTCTGGTCCAATCGACATTCGTACTTGAGCTCTGTCGAAATCCCTTGACCGTGGTCGACAACAACATTGGCATACTTCGACAAGGTCGTGAAGAAAAACCCAGGTGTTTTTCCGTCGGTGGACTTATCCGTCGTGGGATGCATGGCGTTGACACGCCCCTCCAACCAGTTGTTGCTGTCCGTGAATTTCTTCATGTCCTTCCACACATTCCGGACGACAGCAGCCGAGTATCCCTCCTTGTCCGCGAGCTCCTGCCAGGCTTCGTCAGTGTAGGGGACCCATGAAGCATCCTTGCACGGCAAAGGGTGTTTCTTCCTGGTCCACATTATCTCGTTTATGACGATTCTGTCCAGCTTCTTGTCTCTGCACCAGTCGAAGAGAGTCACCTTCCCTGAGGACCTTGCCTTGGCACTGTTTTTAATACTCACGCGGAGGTCAAGAATATCCCGCACGAGTTCGCAGAGGTCCGAGTCCCGCAGTCCCAGAGTTGGCGTGAGGTCAGTTTTGGTGATGTGAGTGAGTGGTTTTCGATTGACAATGGAATTCGGAACGGTCCCGTTGTTGCCAATGAGTTCACCATTCTCCCAGGCGTTGAACACCTCCGTCCATAGTTCCTACGTCTTCTCCTTGATGAAGATAAGGGGCAACTTGGAGGACACCTTCTCATCGACGAAATGCGCCATGACCTTGAGCTTCGCAACTTGCAATAGTGCACTCAACACTCAGAACATGAACTAAATTTGACGTTCATAACACACAATCTAAGGCCAGCCAAAATTACTGAATCCATTAGGTATCGGCTGCCAGCCGACACACAAAAATGAGAGGAACGCGTAAGCCATACGATTCAAATCCCAGGAAGTAAGTGATACGGCGACAAGTACCTCAAATGCTGCTGATGGCTTGCCACCTCCACGGTGCGGCTCCGGACACTTCGCCTTCACCCACGCCGCCCTCTCCATCTCCGCGCAAGATCGAAAGGTCTCCTTCGCCACCTTCTTGGCAATGTTTAAGTTCAGCGCGTTAGAAACCCGGACGAGAGTATCCGGATCTCTGCTGAATACGGGAATGACCTCGAACTCCAGGAGATCCTTCTTGGCCGCGGAGCCGTCGGGGTACTGCTCGGCCAGTTCCCTGCACGCGGTCACGGTATGCTGCCTCCCAATGATATACCAATGTATCCATGGTGTCTGCCACCAAGGCACCGGATGACCGTCGATGTACATCACGTTGCCCTCCGCCGGACATTTGTCCATGACGGCGTCCAACCCCTTGTCAGTCGAAAGTGGAGCTCGCTTCAGGGGGATGCCGTGAATCTCGGGCTTCTTTCTGATAGAGCCATACCCCTTGTACATGGTCTTCACCTGAAAAGACAGAACCGCTGGAGATCAGAATCAACAGAAGAATATGTCGGCTGCCAGCCGACATGATAGGGAGAAGCAGGATAAATGAAATTCCAGAGCGAATGCCAAGCCGCACGAATTACCTGACCAAGGCGATCCTTCGCAATCTTGCGGTACTTCAGCTCGTCCGGTGCAATGTGGAGCTTGCCCGATGGGATGACACCGGGAAGTCTCTGTTTCTTGTAAGGGAAGGCATGAAGCAACCCCGTTTCGAGCGCCTGGTAGATGGCGTTCACTTCATTGTCCTTTGTTGTGGTCGTGAGATGATTCCCGCGGACAAGTGCCTCGTCGAGTGTAAAGGTGAGCACGCGATTGGGGTCGTCCTTGTCCTTCTTCTTCCGCTTAGGTTTGCTGGGCGATCCCGTCTCCACGACAGCAGATTCCACCTCCGCGCGCGGTGCTCTCGATACCGGCTTCCGTGCCCCAGGTACCTTCTTCTTTCCCTTCTCCATCTCTCGGGCGACCAATGCGTTGTGTTGCTGCCTCTCCGCATTCAGGCATTCCCATCCCTGTACAAGGTCATCCGCATCCTCAGGGGTGTCCCCGGCAAACGTCATTCCCTTTGCCATGGACTGGGCTCCGCATACATCCTCCGTGCACTTGTGGACGGGCAACTCCATCGCAATGTAGTCCGCAACTCCGTCCGGGGTCCCGATAGGGAGCAAACAAATCATGACGTGAACGTCCCCGCCAACCGCCATCACTGACATGACATTCCCATGTCCGGGCGTCATGTTTCCCTTCAGCATGAAGAAGCACGCAATCTCCACATATCTGTCGGCGCCCTCCCTCCAACATAGACCCCAAGCCTGGATGGCCGGATTTGCTGTCCAGGTCGCGCGCGGGGGAAACCCGTCTCCCAGTATCCCCGAATTCAGGATTTCATTGCCAAGCACTCTGGCCATGAGGGTCGGTTTCCTGCACAAATATATTTCATGATCAGTAAGGTACTCATGTATTGGCTGCCAGCCGACACAAGCGAATACTATTCACAGAACAAGGAACAACCTTGTACTAGGTCATCGCTGTACAAGGTCATCATTATGACGGCTGCCACTACTCGAGATCGGACATTGCATAGCGGTATTCCTTCATTATATCGGACGGTATAATTGTATCGGTTGGCAGCCGATAGAGTTACTTGTCATAATAAGGGAAGTGATATCCCTATCGGCTGCCAGCCGATAATATCATCACTTTCCTCATTATGTCAAGTGACTGTATCGGCTGGCAGCCGATACAGTTGTAGCATCCGATATAATGCAGCATCCTCTATCGGCTGCCAGCCGACACAGCGGATATTGTCAGCTGCCAGCCGATAGGAGCATAAACAACTAACATAACAAGTGAAAGCATGAATATATCGGCTGCCAGCCGATACAGTGGAAGGGGCCATTACCTGTGGGGAGCAGCAGAGGAGGACGCCATCTGCGCTGGAGTCCGCGGGATATCGGCTGGGACGATAAGGGTGTCGGCTGGTGATATTCTTGGTCGCCTGCGTTGCCTGCTATGTCGGCTGGCCACGGGTGTGAATCGGCTGACGTGAATCGCGGGGCGGCTGCTCCTTGGGAGGACGACCTAGTGTCAGCTGGAAGCCAAGACACGATGAAAGGGAGAGAGGGAGAGAGAGAGAGCGAGAGCAAAAGAGGCGGATTGCAAATGAGGAAAAATGAAGGTGGCCTGGGGAGTATACCCCACCTCACCCCACTCAAGTGACGGCTGCCAGCCGATAAGCGCAATGATGGCAAATGTAGTCCTTTCATCCAATAGTTTCATCCGTCCCCGATATTCATCCAAGAAACAGTACTTCATTTCCACCCAAGCACATCAAAGTAACGATCACTCATTGCAAGAAGATGCGTATGTTTCCCCAGTCGATCCTCAAACGTACGTACCTATCTCCTTCGCAATCACAACAACTTCATCCCCTTCCAAATTCAAATTTCAAGCGCCAAATTCCCTCTCTGGCCTCCTCACTTAGGTCCAGTCAGGTTCCGGATCTTGATCTTTCAGTTTCATTTCACTGCGCACATAGTCAGGCCGTCCAAGAAGCTTTAGGGACGAATGGATTGCACTGGAATGTTGGGGAATGCAAGGCAGTGCAGTAGATGATTGGAATGCAGAGGAATGCAGTGGACCGCAGGGATGATTGGAATGCAGTAGACAGCGCTCTGTAGATCAGGACATGTTTAGTTTCGTTGCAGGAAGTTATTCCTAAAATCTTTTTCTCTATCCAATTTGCGCACTTTCTGACATTACATGTCTCACAGATCAGGACTAGTTAGAAAATCAGTGCCTTTTGTCTGAAATCTACATTTCTGGATGATTTAGAGGACGTGACCCGCGCAGGATTGAGTCATCAACTTGTTCGTACGGATGTCACTGTCAGCCTCCAGCCGATAGGGTTGCTGGGTATCGGCTGCCAACCGATACCGGCCGCAGTGGAGGGAGTTCTGCAAATACCCATAGCGGTAGGACGTTGTAGGCGGCTTCTAGGAGGTTGTTGTATATCATATCGGCTGCCAGCCGATAAGGTAATTCTGGGTCTCAGTGCATCAACTTCCGATATTGTAGGTCCCGATCGCCGACAAGGAATCATGAATGAATCTGTTGACATTGGTCTGGAGGCAAGTCCTATCGAGGCATTCACAAGAAATGGTGGCTCCGGGAGACTCAAGCTGCGGCACGGGGTTGTCGTTGCTCTTACCCTTGAAGGACTCTATTATGCTGGGCGAGCCATCGTAGATAAGGTGGTGAGCCGCGATCCCTACCTCGTGCGGGTGCATGTACTGGATGTTCTTGATAACCTCGACATGCCGATTCCGTATCCTGAGGGGGATTTGGTCTTCCTCCGCCATTGCCCGGGAAGGTCCATTTTGTGGGACGCAATCAATGTTTATCCCTATGCGGAGTTGGAAGGGTCTACTTCCGCTAGTGTCGGCCGGCAGCCGATACAAGTGAACGCGGATGATAAGCCCATTCACCAGTTCCTGTCACTCACTGTTAATATGGATGTTGCTCTTCTACACACTGTTGGCTCTGACCTGGTATATGCTGGGGTGGGCGTAATTGTCGAGTGTTCCCCAAAAGGATTTTGGAATGGCTTGCGAGTTCCACACAGTTTCTTCCTGGTTGTCAAGCTTCAGCAAGTCGTTGATGAATTCAAGGATCACAATGCCTATTGTGAGAATCCAGATTTGATGACACTCAAACTCTGTGTTGGATACAAAATACTGTGGAGTGGTTATAAGGTCAGGCCTGTAGTGATCTCGAGTGCAATTCCCACAGATGTCGGCGGCCAGCCGATAGGTTCCTCGGGGACCCCGTTGAGGGGAGTGCTTCTGGACGGGCATTGTGAAAGTGGAGGTAGCTCAATTGGTGTCCAGGCTGAGTTCCCCATGCCGGCACAGGCAGGAATTCATGCGGCAGTTTCGGACGAGGACAGTCAAGACGATAGACTGTACTCATCTGACGATGACAGCCACGGGTCCGCTGATCAGCTTCCCAATGTTCATGGTCTCAGTAGCTCTGGAGATGCTGGATCAAAACCCAGCGCTGTTGGAAGCTTCGTCGATACGGACACGTTTATTGGAACCAACGGAAGTGGGGACGTCAACATCTGCTCGGATGGAATTCAGCAGGGTCTTCCATTCCCCGATAGACCACTTTGGAGGAATCAATACTGCGAACTCCTGAACGATGACTTCTCCTTCTTCGGAAGAGCGATGATCCAGGTCTGTCTTCTTGACGAAGCGTGTGACGACAGTGTCCTCGGAGATTCGGATGTGGGTGTCATGTTCGTGTCGGACAATGATGCACTGCAAATGACAACCATGCGCTGGCGGCTTTCTCACGCTAGATTGGAAGGAGGAAGGCTACTCTCGGAAATCGTCACGCTATGCTCCGAGGCTGCTGAGCTTATTGAGTCTGACGACGGTGGAATGCAGGGCGTACCCAAAAATCCATATAGGTCCGTGCGTCGGAGGGTCCTTCCTAAGGATCGCGGGTCCAAGCTGAAGACCAAGACGTCGGAGCTGGACATCCGGAAGGTCAGCTCCCAGAAGTGCTGCAAGCTGAGGTGCTGCCAAACCTTTCCTTGGGAGGACACTAGAACTCTACACCGAAAGTTTTACGCCTGCACGTTCGAGACGAGGAGGGAGATCGCCTATGCGGTGCAGAGTCAACTTCATGCAGGTACTATTCCGAGGAAGAACTTTGTCACTCTCGCAAATGTAGACGTGTGCGAAAACGCCTGGTATATCATTCACAGGGTTTCCAGATCGGCCTATCATGTGTATAAGGCCGCGACAGTTGGAGGATCCATTAGCGGGTCGCATGGTAATGCGGGGGCTCGCCGTCCATGCTCGCAAACGGTTCAAGCTCAAGCAACTCTCATGACAATTATTAACGAGAATGCCGACGAGATGCCAAACGAGTTCAGACTAGTGGGAAATAAGCGCGCCGACAATCTTAAGGTCGTTCCCTCTGCGATGAACTGGGATCACATGCGCGAACAAGTTAATTATGTAAGTGTCGTTGTCCCTTTTCCCTTCCTGTGCATGACTGTACTTCTTCTGTCGGCTGCCAGCCGATACAGTCAGGCCTAGCTGCGCTATTGATCAACCGTTCTTCACTCCTTCGTTGGGTTCATGCATTCCAGTTATGTCGGCTGCCAGCCAATACATTCAGCTCTAGCTGCGCTAACGTTCAGTCATTCTTCACTCCTTCGTTATATCCATGCACTACAGTTATGTCGGCTGCCGGCCGATACAATTGTCTATCGCGTCAGAGTGTCTCACCCACTTTGGTATGGCTTTCAGGTCAACAAAATATGCAACATGATGCCGGTCTCGCAGTCCGCAATTAGTCGACTTCGGAGGGCTCACTTCAAGAACGTTGAGGTTAAGGCGGTTGGGAGCAATTTCTCCAAGTGCACAGAATGTGACTTCCTTGTCGAATGCATCGCCAAGTATCCAAGAGGTTGTGATGAGTGGCAGGCTCTAGTCGACGACAGAGAAAGACATCTCAATTACCAGCGCGCCTGTAGTAATGTCTATGGTGGGTGGACCTCGCAGTCGGTGCAAAATCCGTCGGAGTTTCTATGTATTATACACGACAAAATGGACACATCCAAGACCGCTATTCCCAGGATGCAGCGCATCACCAAGGCCACTGCTGGGCTCAGGCAGATACCAATCTCATGTACTGGAATGCTCACACACGGACATGGCGATGGCGTGTATGCTCATTACTCGACATCTCTCTGGCTGGGAGACTCTAATTTTACAATATCGTCGCTATGCAGGGTCCTTCGAGCTTTGGAGATGCCACCTGTTTGGGAATCCAAGATGCTCTTCTCAACACCACCACTAAATAGCTTCTTTGAAGCTCTGCTTCATGGTAAGTCAAGATGCAACTCATCGATTCCTCCGGCCTCCGACAAAGTTACAAGCACCCTAGGAATAGGACGACCACATGTCCCACTTCTGAGAAAACTGTTCTTGCAACTGGACAACTCCGCGAAGGACAACAAGAATCGGTTCCTCATGGCATTCTGCTCATTACTCACGGCTAGGCGCGTTTTCAAGGAAGTAACTGTTGGTTTTCTCATCGTCGGGCATACGCACAAAGACATTGACGCGCACTTCAGTTATCTCTCGAAACTAATCAAGAGGAAAAACACATACGTCCTTGCAGATCTCATGAAGGCGTTCATGGATTCACAAAAGACGGTGGCCTTCATACCGGAGTTCGTTCAAGAGGTGGCGGACTTCAAATCGTACCTCAAGGGCTTCCATCATGATGGGGTGAACAGGATCGTCGGGCTCGGGGATAAACACCTATTCAAATTCTACGTGGAGGACTTTGGAGGTGATCGAGGATGGCCGGTCATGAGGTACAAGAAAAGAACGACGGATTCGTCGTGGCTTCCTCCAGGGCCTCCTGTAAAAATGTGGACTTCGGATGATGATGGCAGACCGAAAATTCCAAGGGGGGACCCACTCCCAGTTCCGTTCAAGGCCCTCTGGGGGAACATCGAGATTAATCACAGGAAGCGAAACACAGACAAGGAAGTCGCCAGGGCTAGTAAATGCAGTGAAAAGCAAAGTTTTATCCGGAATGGAGTCGCGAAGTACATCGAATTCTGGAAATCGGGAATGGCCAAAAACAGGCGATACGCAGAGGAAATGGCTGGTTGTGTGGCATATTGGGAACGAATTCACTTTGAGATTAATTTGCCACTCCCACCAACTCCATCATTGCTTCAAGAAGGGTTTTGGCCGTTGTCTGACTGGACTAGAGATCACGGATCTGCATTTCAGCAGGAGGGAGAGGATCCGAATAATCCAAATGACAACACTCCGGAGGACGACACAGAGTCCTCTCCATACTGCGGGCCTGCCAAGGACAGGCCGCGGCTGACCTTTAATCCCTTCAGGGATGTTCTGCTTGGTGATTTTGTTCTTTGTCGACCGTGTCACAACAATTACCTTCCGGTTTGGCTGGGCCGAGTACTGGAGTGTGTGGACATGACTCCGGGACCATCTTATGGAAATTTCAAGTTGGAATGGTGGACTCCAATGAAGGCGAAGAGGGAGGGTAAAGCAATTGTGGCGAGGGAGTGCTGGACCCGGAGATGGCATAAGGAACTATGTCTTCCGCAGGTTGTTCATGTCAACATAGTCCTGTACTCGCACAGAATGCCTTCGCATGCGAAGAAAGGACCTCCCACGTCTCATGTTATCCCGGAGGCCTCGGTTGCTGCTGCGATTGCGAATCTGGAGGCCGCGGGTGCAGCTGTGGAAAAAGACGCAGAAGACGAGGGAGATGACTGACGTCTTCAAGTTACATGATATGTCGACTGCCAGCCGATAGGATACGTGCTGTTCATTGCATTCACTTCCGGCTTCCGGTGACTGGATCCAACACTGAGATCCTGGTGTCGGCTGCCAACCGATACGCCGGACACTCCTGCATTTTAGACGCTCCGTTTGGTTACCACGGTGGGGTCTGTCCATCTGTTGTCATCACTTAGTCTTTGTTCCGGTCAGGATTAAAGTAGCTTCATGTCTTCATGCTCGGTATCCCTGATATTTTCCATTTTCTTTTTTCCATTCCCTCGGCTGCCCGCCGACACAGTTAGCCTATATGATTAGCGCACTAGTAGATACGATATTTCTAGTCGTCGAGTATCTTCTGCTCTTCTCATATTGAATTTGCATTGGATGTGTATGATTGGGTTTTCAATATATATAAACTCCTCCGTGGACTTTTTTCCAACTGTTTCTTTATATGGCACTCACAGAACGGTGACTTTTTCGGCTCTGATTTTCATGGTACTGTTTGCATTTGACTGCACATGTTGCTATGGACTCTCTTATCGGCTGCCAGCCTATACATATTCAGGGGCTCGGGGTGTTATCTGTTTTGGATCTGGAGGTGATTGGATTCATATTTTAGGATTTGTATTGGGGATCTGCCTTGGTTTCGGTTCCACGGTTATAAGATACTCTTCTTGGATTACAAATTCAGGTTGCCATTGAATCATTTTACAATGTCTATTTCTCTTTGATGCAAATTCTCCTTCATGATGAATCCATTTTGTTAGACAAGCTCAACAATATGTAGGTGGGCCGCCCACACTTTTCCATCATTTTAATCATGGTCTTTTCGTTTTTTAGGTAAATATGCAATATGAATTTGTCCATATTTGGTATAATTGTCCATAATTAGTTAAATATGGGTTCTACACGTATTGTCTCCAGAGCTAGAAATGCACCACTATTATTGGATGCTGAATACAAAAAATTATTAAATTTTTTTTGAGGAAACATAAAAAATTTGCACGTAGAGACAAAAATAGAGTTATCGGTTAGAACTAGTGCCTTCACCGGAGCGTCCAAGTCACTTCCCACATCTCGGAGACCCCAGAAAATGAGTGCTAGAATCTAGTTGGCTCCGGCAAATAATGTGCTGGCACCAATGGGAGGATTAAAACCTCTTTAAATAATGGAGGGCCCACATTAAAAAGTGGAGGGCAAGGAAGGACAAGAGCTTTTTGATGAGTGCATTGCACTTTCTCCCAATAAGAAAATGGGTAGTCGTTGACGGGGTACACTTCAAAGTCGTCATGACTCCAAGTGAAGTTGGAGTCTCGTACCCATTTTGCCCAAGTACCATCTAGAGACTCCGAGTATTCTCCATTATTTTAGTAGAGGCTTCATCCATAGACTATTCTTTTCTGTAGATGATGGAACAACCAAGAGGATGAACTTGGATGAATCAAGACGGCATGAGACCAAAGTTTGTCAATGTCCTCTTCTTGGTTTAGGCGCCAAGTCTCTACTGGCACCAAAGTTGGCACCGCCACGTGGGTTTCGGTTAATTCCAACTGCTTGGATTTTGGAGCTAGGACTTCACTGTTTTGTGTAATCTCAAATTTTTCAAACTCAAAGAGATTCCAATTAGGGCTGCAAACATTACTATGATTAGTCTAGGAATCAATGGACATTCAAGAAATTATCAATTTACTCACCAAATTTTCCCACAGTTTGTCTCATTTTGGGGATGTGCTTATTTTTCCATCCATTGCACTCTATGTGACCGTTGCCTCCCAAATTATTTCAGTGAATCTGCCTTCTTTTTAATCGGGATTGCATAAATCACTTCTTCTTCAATCACACTTGTTTTTCCAATGGTTGATTCCATCTTTGAACTTTTTGAATCATGGCATTACTCATGCTTTTCCTTTATGTTTTGGTTTCTCAACAGTGACTCTAAGCGCGTCTTAGATACTCCAGACGTATATTTTAGAATTCTAGATCAGCCGAGAGCATGGCAATGGAACCGATTGGAAGTGAATTAGAGATTTTAGTTAGGGCTGTAGACATTACTATGCTTAGTTTAGGAATCGATGGACATTCAAGAAATTATCAATTCACTTACCAAATTTTCTTGCAACTTGTCTCATTTTGGGGATGTGCTCATTTGGAGTTTGGGCCATCTGGAGGGTCCACAGATATTACTTTTGTTTCTTGGAATCATAATGAAAGACCAAAACTGATGCTCAAAGCAATAGCTCTAATGTTATTTGTGAACTAGAAGAAACAATAGCTTTAGAACCCAAAATAGCGGGCCAAGTAGCACTTCCAACCAGTAGAGATACCCAACTTGTGGCATTCCTGCCATCTTCCAACCTCAGCTTCATCCGTCCATTGATTCATGGTGTAAGCAAGTACCAAGGATGATAAAACATGTAGGTTGAGCATCATAGAAGGACTAGTGCACACTAAAATATTATAAAATATTGATGGTACCATGGCTATAGTGGAAATAAACTATTTGGAGGTGCTAGGACCATCATACCACATCTGGTACCATCCAACTCCTCCAAATGTCGTTGTTGGATCCTCCGTGTTTTTGGCATTTTCTCCATTTGGCACAAGGGGTGCCACAAAGGCTCCTTCACTCCTTATGCAAGTACATGACTAAAGAAGTAATTTTTGTGGAGCCTCCAGACAGCCCTTTGGAGGGCTCAAATTTCTTGTAATGGTACAAGAGATGGGTGATTAGTCCCTAGGTGACCTAAAGTGTTCCTAGATAGTTTGGAAGTCAAGTTCAAAGTGTTGTCTGGCTGGTACAGCCACTTTTCAGTGCATTGTGACAAACTTTGTCACAATGCACTGAAATACATACCCTCCCCCCCTTTGTATTTAAATTAATAAAAAAATTTATACCCTCCCCCCTCCTTTGTATTAAAATTAATAAATTTATTTTAAATTAAGTTAAAATTAAAATTAAAAAAATTTCAATAACCCCCTCCCCACTTTGTAATTTCCAGGTGGGGATGGGGTGACAATTGATATGGGACATATTGTGTATTTCGTATTTCGTATTTCGTATTTTAACCGTATCTTATGTTCTGTATAGTATATTGAAGTCATATATGGTATCCGTATCCATTCTGTATTTATACCATATCCGTATTCAGTATTGTATTTTGGATTCATATTTGGACGGCTTGGATTGAATTTCACAAAGATCAAGGGCTTGTGATTTTTTGAGAAATCAACGGCATCTTGGAGGGGAAACATTTTTCTGTTTTTTTAAATCAACGGTCTGTGATTTTTTTGAGAAAGGGGGGGAGGAACTAATGCACTGAAAAGAGGTGACAGCCTCTTTTCAGTGCATTGTAACTTTTGTATCTAATGTTAAAATTTAATGAAATATATTGGAAAGTTTGAAATCTTTCTTCTAGTTTGCATGGTAAAATTTTCAAATCAATCCAACATTTTTTTAATTTTTGTGGAGCCGTTCAAAGTTCATGGGTTCAATATGACTTTACAGAACTGCATTTTGATGGCTGCAACTTTAGGGGCATGTATCTCTTTCATTCAATGTTTGTTTTCAATCAAATTTGTTGAATTAGATTTATCTTGAAGTCTAGTTATTGTGTTCAAATTTTCATATCAATTCAAATTGTTTGAATGTTTGGGAGCGATTTAGAGATCAGAATCTAGACATTTTTGGATTACAATGAACTTCAACGGCTTGTTTCTTCTTCATACAATATCTATTTCCAATACATTTTTCGGGAAAGTTGTGCGCACTAGTCTAGTTTGTGTGGTTGAAGTTTCATATCAATTCAAGAAACTAAGAGTGTTTGAAAAGCATTTCAATAGAGGGAGGTTTAGCCTTAGATGTTTTTTTACAGCTTTTCAATTTTTGCCAACTTTTTGACATTTCAAAGCCATTTTGTAGACACAATGAATCATTTCAATGATATTTTTATTTACCGATGTTTTTGTATTGTAGTTTTAAATCATTTCATAATTTCAGTTTTTTTCATTGAGTAGGTTTAGAAATCAAATTTCACCTCTAATGTGTTGCTAGGAAAATTTCAACATCTTTTTTTGACACTAAAATATTAAAATCGTGCATTCACTTTGTGGCCAAATGACTCCAAATTTGATTCGTGTCATCTACAACATGTATGCTACAAGATTGTATGGTTGAGATTTCTATACCTTAGTGACATTTAGACCTATAATACTTTAAAAGCAATGATGTTTTTAAACCTCCAAATGCAAGGGACTCTTATAGGTTAAAAACAAATTGCCTCTGTGAAAAGTGATAAGTCTTAACCCCTAAAACCCTGAGGTCTTTTCTCCATCAAAACACACTCAAAACTGCCACTTCTATTGCAAAGAGCAAAAAACTATAAAAATTGTTTTTTTTTGCATATCTAACCTTAGGATCTTATACTAGACTAGTATGAGAATGTGTGCAAGAAATTTCAGAAACTTTGACCAAATAGAATGCAAGATATTTGCATTCAAAGTGAAGAAAACAAGTTTTTTTGCACCTTGCTTGACTAGATTTTTCGGCTTTGAACCTATTTAGCTTAAATTTTTTGTATTGTTGATTTTGATTTTCTAAGTTTATATGTTGAATACTTCAGTTGAGAATCTAGAAAAAAAAATTCAAGAAAAAAACACTAAATTTTTACTCATTAAAAAATTGTTAAGTAGAAGTAGGTTCAAGATTGAAGGAATAACTAAATTGTTAATAGCTCTAAGACAAAATTGAAATACCATAATCCCAACAGTGAGATTGTTCTAGAAAGCAAATTCAACCTTGTCTAAAAACAAAAATTCTGAAAATTGTAAAAATTGCATTAAAAAATGAATCCTAAAAGTTATTTTTTCAAGAAGATGCTTAGATTGCCCGAAAAACTAAGATTGTCCATAACTTTTTCATAATTAGTCCAAATAGAATGAATCAAAGCTTCAAATGTAGACAAAAAGACACAGATTTTGAAAAAAATATTTAAGAAATTTATTTTGACTTTCTGTGATTTTTTTGTGCTGCTCGCCAAACTCTATTTTTGCCATAACTTTTTATCTCGGGCACCAATTGAAATAAAAATTATATATCCACAAAGCTCTCGCAAAACCGCACAACCTCAAAAAATCCCAAAAAATTTCTCTACAAATTGAGGTCACAGGAACCTACCCGGACCCAAATTGTCCCCTGAGGGGACAAACGGGGTTTTAGGGGTTAAAAACCATCATTTTTGGCACATATGTAATAGACTTGTGTGCTATATGTATTTTCAAAATGGGTTGATTTGGTGTAGTTTCCACATTTTCAACAATTTGGAAACTTGTAGCCCTTTACAACCCCAAAATCTCATCTAATGTTGTTTCAAGGTGATTGATTGGTGATATTTGGTGTACTATTGGAAAGTTCATATATCTTGTTGGTGAGTTTGATCATTTATTTATTAAATATGCAAATAGAAGCCACAAAATATAGTACTTGGTAGAAGTTGTATTCAACTTTGGGTTTTAGAACCATGTCTATTATGCCAAGTTTTTATTTCATTGAAGTTGCAGATTTGTAAAGTTGTTCACATTGGTTAGTTTATTTTGTTGTGGTAGTTTATTTTTAAAGGTTCTAGTTCAATGAAGGAATCATTTGGATAGAAATAACTATGCCTCATTTTGGTGTAAAACACAAATATTTTGACCTCGATAGTTAATATTGTGAAATTAGATCATTAGGAAAAATTTCAGCTCTCAAAGAGGTCGCGAGTGTTGCACCTCCGTGGTGCAATTAGGGGAATTTTTTTTTTTAATTCTTAAAAAAAAATTTAAAAAAAATTAAAAAATAAAAAATAAAAAATAAAAATATATATATATATATAATTATTTTTTGAAATTTGAAAAATGACATGTCACTATTGGTGCCACGTCAGTGCCACATCAGATTGGGAAAAAAATTAAATTTTAAATGTTTAAGAAAAAGCTTCTTTTTTTCCCGTAATTGCATTCTGGGGTGCCGAAAATCAGAATCTCGCGGCCTCTTTTGAGGGCTGAAATTTTTCCTAATGTGTATGCTTTGAAAGTGTCTAGAGGCATTGTGGAGATCCAATGTTTCAAGTGTAAACTTTTAATTCGTTGTCTTTTTCATTCTCATTTTAAAATTTGGTTGTTTTTCTTCAATTGAATGTTACTGGTGTTTACAAACCATGGCCAAGATTTTCCAAAGTCTCCAAGCCTTAAATCGTTTCCTCATTGTTGACCTCATCTACAAGTTTTTGATCCATTTGGTACTTTATAACATACTCTACAAGAAAATGGGGGTATAAATGACTTGTCCACAATGACTACACCGACAACATTGACTGCAAAATGATTGCAAAATGACTATTTTGCAGTCATTGTTGTCGGTGTAGTCATTGTGGACAAATCATTTATACCCCCATTTTCTTGTAGTGATACTAACCAATGTGTAATGTGTTTAAAAAAGTTGCTCATTGTTCCATTTTTTGTAGATATTATATTAATATTTCATTCATCCATTATTCTTTTCATCTCTCTCTATATTCTCTATTGAGAAACTGTTCAATTATCTTTTGGGTTAATATATAGTAAGTTTGTTTGAACTGCTCGAGACTGATTTGTCAGTATTTTGGTAACACGGTATTAGAGCAATTCATAGAGTATTGAGCATTAGGATCCAAAGACATGTTAGTGTGAGGATTAGTATATGGAAAGATAGAGTTTGTAGTCAACCGTCGAAAAGAATGATATGAGATAGATAAAAAGTGTTGATCGATGTTGAAAGTGTTGATTGGTGTTTAAATTGTTGATCGATAGAGAGTCCATTGCAAATAGTCGGAGTAAAAACAAGAAACAAAACAAGATCACTGATAGCAAAAAATGTCTCTATAGGATACGCAAATAAACTTACTTGATAGGAAACTACTATGTTTAGAGTTTTAAAATGAGAACATTATTACAAAGAGAGAACTGTTGGGCACTTATGGAGAGAGCAATCACATTTAAAGTTTTTCTTACAAATATAGGTGGTAGAAACTACACAACAATCCAACTGGAAATAGCAAAGACCTATATTTTGTCAACCATTGTACTTTCAATCATTGATAACTTAGTAGACATTGTAGCCTCACACAATGTCCTTGCATTGGTATCAAATGCCTTACAAATTGCATATCAATCAAGAAACTAATCGCAAATTCTAATCCTCATTTGTCAATTACAATCGATTTGATTGTCTGATTGGTAGACGACTCCTAAAAAAAGATGTTTGCATGGTTGAGTGGACCAAATGTGGCAGAAGTCTATATCCATATAACTCACTACAAAGCTAACTTGAAAAACTTTCCATAAAGAAAGTAAACACAATAATCCAGATAAAGAGATATAGTAGTGTAGGATAAACACTGGAGAGGATCCTTTTAGAACCCTACAACATGTCTTGCCTAAAATGCCTAATGATATCATTCATTCATTTGGGTATCCTAAATCTTGAAAAAGTCAACAGTTCAATATTTATCCAATCTTCAATGTTAATCTGAAGTTCATCTGCAATTTCTAGTAATATTTAGGATTCTAGTTTTATTGTTTTTAAAACACATTGTTTTGACTCTTCTATAGACTTTTGAAAATATGATTCAATTTAATCCCTTCAAAAGTCCATAACTACTATTTTAAGATCATTATCAAATAAAGCAATACAATTTCAGGTACTTCAATCTACACTACAACACATAATGAGTCATTAATGTAATAACAAGAGTGTTTTCTTCATTAGAAAGATGCTTATAAAATGCTATATGGAATTTTCTGAATCCAATTTTCAACTTTAAAAGTCCATAGTTCTTTATTTAAAACAGAGACTTTCTAAATAATTATTTAGTTGCCCTTGCATTCAAGTGGAGAATGTATGTTCAAATTTATAGCTATAATGATGTAGTGAATTATCTACAATGTAGCTTGCAATGCAAAGGTCTTATTGAAAAAACACTATGACATGAAAAGTGTTCCACTCAACCGTGCACACACCCAAAAGAAGGTTGAGAACTCAAAAGCAGCCTTGCAAGTATGTGTGAAGCAATATATGATAGAACTATGACTCAATTTGTACTAAATGGGTTGTTGTGCAACAATGATAGTAAGATCCAAATGCTAACACATCTAAATGCAACCATAACATTTGATCAAGTCACATCAAGCATTCTTGCCGAGTCACATAGGCGAGAGCATCGAGCAATACAACTTGACGATGATTGAAGAGGCATTGGCACTAAGCTTTGCCTAGAAGACATCAATTCAAGCTAATCAAAATTACCAAGGCAAATCACGTAGAAGAGGCAGCTACCCAAAATGTGGCTTTACAACTTTTGGAGTACACATGAGCTATATATTTGGGAATGAGGCCACTTTTGTGTTGTAATTGCCATAAGATAGATCATTAACTCATTATGTAAGAGATTGTAGATCAACTCCTAGCTTTTCTCAGGGTTCAACCTCCTCACATTTTGTTGAATTTTTATTTATTTGGCATTAACAAAACATTGAAGAGGTAATAGTCCTTACTTCATTGATACTACTGCTACAAAGCACATTGTTGCCAATCATCAAAATCTAGACAGTATAGCACCTAGTATATCTAGCGCTAAAATACAAGAAGTGAAGATTGATAGGGACAAATCCCACAGTGTACAAGGGATCAACACTTTGACTGCTCAGATAAATGTTGGGAAATAAAACTAACTGATATGAAGAACATATTGAGTAGAATCAAAAACTTGATCTTAATAGCATTTATTGCAAATGACAGAAGTATCATCATTTTTCCTAGCTTATATTACTAGGTTATTGATAAATTAACTTATAACATCATTGCCATTGGTCAACAAAGGCCATATTCATTGTATTGAGACTTTTTGCAGATTTTGAGACAAAATGCTAGTTATTGAAAAATGCATTTAAAAAAATAGTAAATGAAGCCAAAAATAAATAATGCTAAAATAGTGACGCTATAATTAAATTCTAAAAGTTGATGTTGTTACCTATTTACAAAAAAATATTAGTAAAGATATAAAGCGGTTTATCCTTGAGTCGAAAATAAAAATGAGACTACGAAAAGTCTCAATATAACGAATTTGACCATAACAAGGCTTATCGAACAGGTTATATTCATTAAATAATCCTCATCATGCCAACATTTTATACTCTTCAAATTCAAGTGAGTTATGGTATAAGCGCTTTGGGCACATCAGTCAATTTGCGCCTTATCATTTATTTACAATTGACAGGGTCACTAGACAATTGCCTAGCCTATTGCATTTCAATTGTCGATATGCAAAAATTGCCTTACAAACTGCCAATAGTGATAACCATTCCCTCAAAGGTCAGAATCCCGAGCTTCAAAAACAACGGAGAAAATACATTTGGATATTGTTGGACCTATGGCATCTCCTTTTTTAGGAGGATCACGTTACATATTGTTTTTTACAGAGGATTATTCCCGCAAGAACTGGGTGTATTTATACATAGAAAAGACAAAAAAAATAAAATTCAAGTATTTAAGTCAATGACAGAGGCCAAAAATGGAAACAAAATTCTCATAATACCACTACAAGAAAACAAGTGTTTTATGACTGCAAAAATATGACCAAGGATGACTGGAAACTGCTCGCAATCATACTCTTGGAGCCCAACACCTTGGTAAGAAAGATGATTGCAAAATGTGACTGCCAATCATTTTTTGACCTTACACTTCACTTGCGTATACTATATATCCGTTGGGAACACCAAAGTACTTCATAGAGAACGGTTGGGAACTTGTTTAGGGAACGTTGAGTCTTATTGCCAGTCATGTTTCTATGGTAGTGATTTTTTTTCTTTTGGAGTAGCCCAAGGAAAATTTTGGCAGGAAACTTGTTTGGAGAACCCCCAGTCATATTTGCCAATCATATTTTTATTTTAGTCATATTTTTTTGGTAGTTACATTTTTTTTCTTTGGATGGAGTCCAAAGAGAAGATGGACAATCTAATATTGGTTTCTTGTAGTTTTGCCCTAAGAGCCATTCTTTGGGATTAAGGCGTGACTTTATTTAATGTCTAGATTAAAAAAAATTCTACTATATGATATGTCTATTACAAAATAGACATCCTATAATTTGGAATGGCACATGTTCATATTTTTATTAATATATTTAAAATTTTGGTGATCTACTCCCACACTAGGTGGGCATATGCCTATTAAAGGGAATTTAAAAATATATTATTTTATGCCCTCTAGGTCTAGGCAAATAGGAGTCCCTTGCACAAGCACTTCTAAACATTGAAGATGGTGTCAACTTCATTTTTTTGGTGAAATTTGATCACCATAAAATCCTCAAAAATGAAAATTTTTTAGTTTTTTTTGTTCATGATTTTTTTTTAAATTATTAATTTATAATTCATTATTTCTATTTTTCTGTGATAATTTGTCTTATTTTTTCCATAGTACTATTTTAGTATTTGCAAGTAGTCCATAATACTTGCAATGATACTTTTAGCCATCAATTTTTACCATCAATAGTTGAGATTTTTTTGCTATATAGTACTCATAGTGCTCCAAGGCTAAAATGCAGATTTTGCCAAAATGCTACATAAAATGGTGTGTGTTTCCTCCAATGACCCAACATAATTTACTTGTATCTTTCAAGATTATGAAATATATGTTCATCTTTTTCAAATTTGGTTTATTTATGTTTTGATGTAAGTTGTATATTTGCTATTGGTATAAATTGTGTTGCCAAAGTTTCTATGTTGTATTAGTGGTGGAAGCCATATTTGCAATGATTGGGAAGAATATGTTGCCCAATTAGCACTTGCTTTAGAATTTGGGATGCCAAAAGAAAGCTTAGCACCTTGTAGAGGTTGCCACATTTTCTCACAACATGGAATTTGCATTGTCTTCATTTAAATTACCCATGGAACTTTAAGCAAAGGAGACAAGCTCGGAGACAAGATTCTATTATAAAACCATGGCAATTGCCTAACGTTTTCATCCATAAATTTCAAATGGAACCTATTTGTCAACACATTAGAACTATCTGTTGCCATTTGGCCTACCACCCAAAAAACAAAAAATGGTCGTTGAAGAACTAACCCTAGCTGATTCTACGCCCTTGCCTAAAATTGAAGCTATAGGCCATAAAAGACAAATTTATACTAATGAAGTCAGTACAGAGAAAAAAAATTCCATTATTCAATCGCTCCATCGTTTAACAATAAGGAAGCATAATTGGATGACTATTGACTAACATCAACAATTTGACATATTCAACACAATGAAAACCTATCAAACTGGTCATATGAAACCAAGATTGAACTTACAACTCAAACATGCCTCCAAACAAGACAAGTTCATCGTTGACAACAACTTCATCAATTTCTAGAATCATGCCCAATATATCTTCTAACAACCAATGGCATGTCTCCATCTCTTTGTCTTTGTCATTGTTTCCCATACACATCCTACTTACAAATTTGAAAGGAAGTTTAGAAAGAGAGAGTGATGTACAATTCTCAAAATTAATAAATGAGAGAGGGTGTTAGCAAAAGTTGCTCATTGTTCCATTACTTGAAGATAATTCTGTACAATCATCGTTTGGATTAACCCTTGAAGGGTCTGGAAGACCTTTGCGGCCATATAGTGTATTACGCATTTGGTGGTATTTGATCAGAAAAAAATTAACCATGTACTTTCAAATACAAAGTACTGAAGTAGGAGTGCATGTTCGTGAACTAATACTTTTCGTGAGTTCAATTAGTCCTATTCGGCAGAATCCTCATGGACAGGGATTCAAGTCTTCTACAAAGCTTAATCAGAATCCAAAGCGAATGTGCACTTACCTCTCCGTTACTGTATACATACTAAATGCTCCGTACATTCAGTGGACGCCACCAGTCAGAATTCTAGCAAATATAGTTTGGACATGGCCAATCATTCTTAACCTCAGGTTCTTGTAGCCAATCCAGAGCAAAAGCTAAAAGTCCATCCAGTGCATCTCACACTAAAAAAAGATGCATCTACATTCAAATACGATCAAGAACAATAATTACATGAGGGGATAAAAGAGGGGTCAACCCCTCCACTTGCGTATACAGTACCGAATGAACCCGAACACCTGGAACCACACAGCTTTCCAGACCCACGCGGCCGCTCATTCGGTCCGCAATCCAACACCAGCCACGACGGACGGTCATTGGAAAGAGATCCAAACACACTCGGTTTCAAAAACCTTCCACTATACTTTACAGATTGTGATTTCTCCAACGAATATTACAAAAGAATCAGTGTTCCCACGCAGGGTCTCACCGCATGACAGGCTACAACTCTCACGTCAGCTCCCACCACCAACCCTTCTCCACAAGTACTGCCAAACCTAATGGCACTAGAGAATCCCCCGTGTCGCGCTCCAACTGCTGCTTCAAAGGCCAGGACTTCAGCCCAGTCCCTACAGAAAAACCTAACCGACGAAACCCACTGCGGTGTCCGTGGAAAAACAAAAGGGGACAAAGAAAAGAGGAAACAACGAGAACCGGCTCAGAGTGCTGGCGCAGTGAATCCTGGCCAATAATTTATACTGTACGGGGCTGACCAAAAAAACACCCACTCATACCTCGACGACTACCTCGAAAGACTCGGGAGAGCGACTGCGGGCGAGAAGAACTGATGCCCCGGAATGACTACGCTACCTACTCCACTACGCGCGCTGTGAGATCCGCATTGCCCTCGCTACTGCGACTCCAAAAGGGGGCCGAGACAATTGGAGCACACGAAAAGGCCGGAAGCTTCCAGAACCTACCTTCGACTCCAGAAACGACCTACCAAAAGAGAACGCTACCTTCGATTCATCCTCGAAATCCATTCGCAAGGAATGCTAGACCAGAACAGCGACCGGTGCAGCGCGACCCTCCAACTCGCTTCCCGCGAATCCCAAAGACCGGGTGCAGTAAAACTATCCACAGAAGAGGACGGGAACGCAGACAACGCGGATCCCACGCCACTGAACTGCACCGTGCCATCTACATAAAGAAACCTCCTACTATCTTAGCAAAGCTCGGATCGAGGCTACTTCCTCCCCGTCCAACCAAAAACCTACATTGCGCACACGAACTCCCCGCTGCTGTCGATGTCGGGGTCCACGTCCGCGTCGTTCTCCAAGTCCATGTCGTCCACGGGGTCCCCGAAGTAGTTGCCGGTGCTGCCGGCGCCGGGCTCACGAGCTTCGCTGATGATGCGCATGATCTCCTCGATGCTCTGGGGCGGGTGGTTAGGGTCCTCGAAGTCGTAGCTACGGTCGGCCAGATCCACCAGATCGGCCGGGAGGTTCTTCAAGAACCACTCGTGGTTCTTGATTTCCTGGATGTTGATTCTCTGCACACACACAACCCTAAACTCAGACCGCTCCCACGTACAAGCCTACCACTCCGAATACCCGACGACAAAAACGAAACACGCACTGCAAGCTGCACGACCCAAACAGGCCAGACCACCATCCATAAAACTGCAACGCGCAATCGCACTACCCTACCTTGGCTGGGTTGGCCACGAAAATCCGAGACAGCAAGTGCCGGCACTCCACGGAGATGTGCACATAATCGGGGATGGAGTACTGCACGCTCAAGATACGCTGAAACAAAAAAAAAACGAACCAATGTCAGACAACCAATGTTCCAAACCTACGCAGCTGGAATATGTGTAAATCGTATACACGACGAAGACCGATGGCCAAGTCCACTTACCCCGATGGTCTTCCGGAAATTCCTGGGATCCTCGGGATCCTCGAAGGGATACGCTCCCACCAACATCACGTACAAAGTCACACCACAAGACCACACATCGGCAATCTGCAGCTCGAAACAAGACAGTCAGTTCCATCATGCCGCAACCCTAATACCCCAACCATCAACACCAACACACCAAACCGGCGTAAGACACTCATCCAAAACGAAAAATCGACGCCCACCTTGCCATCGTACTCTTTCTTCGACAGCACCTCGGGAGCGATGTACGCAGGGGTACCCACTGTCGACTTGGGCTGAGAGTGCAACAAAGACGACTGCAAGCGCGACCACAAAGGAATCAGCAGCAAAACAGGGAAAGCAAACTCGCAACCCCTAATTCAATGGACCCCATGGAGTCACGGAATTCAACCTCTAGCGAGCATCCAATCATGCACCCAAGACATCCGAGACAACTGACCTTCGAGTAACCGAAATCGCAGATCTTCAGACGAGGTGCAGGGCTTCCATCAAGCAACGTGTTCTCCAGCTTCAAGTCCCGATGACAGATTTGCTGCAAATCAACGCGTCAAAGTCAACACAGATCGACGCAGCCATCAAAACAGAAAACGGGGGAACGAACGACGAAGAAGTACTTGCACCCGAAATTCAAAATCGAATTACGAAGTCTAGGGGTCAGACAAATCGGGATGGCGCCAAAAACTTCATGGAGGTCAAAAAACCAAGACGAGGAGTAGTACCATTGAGTGGCAGTAGCTCACTCCCGAAATCAACTGCTGGAAGAAGAACCTGGCCTGCAAAGCAAAAACGACGAACGGTCGGATGAATTGGACCTTTCCCGAAAAATGTACAAAATACCACCACAAATGCACGCGCGCACAAAACAGACGCTCCACGGAAAAAAACCACGCAGCTCACCTCGTCCTCACTAAACCGTCCCGCGTTGCAGATGCGCTCAAACAGCTCACCACCGGCAGCATACTCCATCACAATAGCCAAATGCGTCGGAGTCAACATCACCTGACACCAAACGACAAAACCCTTGAAATCGACGCTCCGCACCCCCAAGAGCACCACCCAAAAAAAAAGCAGGACCCAAACACACAAATGAAGCACACAATTTCGTTTCATCCACTCACCTCCTTGAAGCGCACGATGTTGGGATGGCGCAGCGACCGATGATTGATGATCTCCCGTTGCACATTCTCGTCAATCTGCACAAACAATCCACCCCATTCCACGTCAACACCCACCAATTCCACCTTCGCTCACAAACCATTAGGTCTCCAAGCCCACTCTCACCCTCCCATCCCCAAGCCAGCCCAGACATCCAAACCAACAAGCGACGCACCTTCTCTCCGCGCTCGATGTACTTGACGGCGACGAGCTCGCGGGTGAGCTTGTCGCGCATGAGTCGGGCGACTCCGAAATTCCCCGAGCCAATGTCCTTGACGAGCTCGTAGCGGTCATGGTGGTGCATGTCGGGGATGTCCAGATGGTCCATGGCGGTCTCTCTTGGGACAACCAACCCTCACCGCGCACTCCTCCAACTCACGCAACGCAACGCAAAGCCAACAACACGAACAGCAACCAACTCACTCAACTTCCTTCAAGGGATGCAGCAGCCCACTAGTGCTCCTAAGCTCATGACCCTGCAAGCGCCAGAGCATGCGGGGGATGCGATGGCGATTGATCGAGGAAAAGCTCAAGCTACCAGGCCAGCAGGGGCGGGCGCACTTTCCCTTCCGTGCCTTGCCTTGCCTTTGCCTTTGGATCCCTTCAGACTGTTCTCTTGGTTCGGTGGTTTCTGGGGGCCAGGGAGATTTGACCCCCTCATTGCCCCAACCAAGGATAGTTTTTAAAATTGCCCCTTATTTTCTGCCGCGTTTATTGATAATTCTTCACCTAACCAACCTAATTTGGGGCCTGTGATTGCAAATTTGAATTCAGAGTTTCAGAAAAAAATCGCATGTTGCAAAAAAAAATTCCAGTGTTTGCCCCCTGTGGAGCAATGAGGGGGGGTCAATTCACCCTGGCCGTTTCTCTTTCTGCGTGCGGAAGCGGCGATGGGTGCACTTGGAGTGGGAGTAAGGAAAGCCTCAGTGGAAAGTCCTCCACCGCGTGTCCTGAGGAGGGGCCACGTGGAGTCCGTTCGACAGCCGTGGCTTCGGGTGTGGGTTCGGGAGAGGTACGGTCGGAGGCTCGGTAGGCAGTGCGTGGCAGACTGTCCGTGCTCATCGCTTCGGAACATGGCCCGAGATGGTGGACGCGTGGCGTGGCGGCCCTGCTGGCGATGTTCTCGTTTGGTGCCGGGGCTGGCCACTTGCGCGTCCTACTGTTGGCAGCTGGTTCATATTCAGGAATATTAGTTCGGGAATATGCGCAAGAATATTATAAAACTACAATAGCGAGAATGGGAATTTGAGCACCTCTGCGCGGCAAGCATTCATCACTTCGATCATTGGGTCAGTTGTTTACCACTCTCTGGCTAGGGGCTAACTTGTATTCGCTTCCAACTGTCTAAGGTAGTAATGCTCTTAAAGTGCCACTGACCTTAAACCCTGTGTACATCTCCAGAATCAATTCTGTACCTATGTGGAAGAAACGCTTTCAGAACCAAACTTTGTTCCTTAATAACTTTTGCATACAGTATCCAAATGTCCCATTCTTTGGTGCGTTGGAACCTCCTTTCACTTGCCAACAAGAGCATATGAAAATTTGATCAATTTAATAATTGTAACTAGGTTCAGTAGCAAAAAGTGGCGGTTTTGGGGGTACCCACCTTATATGTGCGAAAAGCACAGCAAATATTAATCATTTGTTGTGCCCGTGGAGTATAGAAATTGTAGTCCTACCATCCTACCATTAAGATAGGATGTTTGTTTGTTTTGTTTTGTTTGTCACGTTAAGATCTCCTAGATTGTGATCCCGCGAGTCGCGTGCTTGGTACCGTCGGAAAGCCCTTGGGCGAGGAGGGGTGCATGGGCTTTGTTTTGTGGCATTTGAACCTAGCATGTGAAAGTTATTGAATTTCAAAAAATTTATGAGTAAGAAAATTTATTTTTTTAAATTCTTTTGGTTGTGGCAATAGCACAGGGTACACTACTATTTGTAGAAGGAAACATTGGATATGGAAGAGTTGCCAGCCGGAGTTAAAAAAATGATGTTTTCCATGCCAAAGAGGTGAATTGCCCCCCTTGCTCGGCCCTTTCGAAAATTGCTGAAATTTTGTATTTTTCTAGGTATGATAAAATTTGCAAATTTTGAATTCACATTTGCAATTGAAGGCCCCCCAAAAGTAGGAATATTGACAAAGATAATTAATCAAGCCCCAAAGAGGGTTTTGTTTTTTACAGGCCCCCGGCTGAAATGACTTGGAGGGGCCAAGCGAGAGGGCCAGTTCATCCACAGATTGTTTTTTGTTTGTACCAATGCCATTTGTGATATTGTTTTTATTTGAAGTTGGATGAAAGGTATTTAACCCCTAAAGTCAGCCAAGCAAAATGGTTGACAAAATTTGTCCCCTTGCAAGACAAAATGGATTTTGGACAAGTTTTTACGATCTCAATATTTGTCATGATTTTTTGAATTTTTTTTGGGAAGATACAAAAAACACATTAGCTTTCTCAAAATATAACTTTTATTACAATTGGTGCATAGGAGCAAAAGTTATGGCACAATAAGCCCAAATTTTAGTTCATTCGGTAGGGGAAAAAAAAAAGTTTGAAATTAAAATCTTTTTCTAATAGATTGTACTACCTCCGTCCCAAAATGATCTTCCTATTGGACAAAATGTTTCAGATCAAGGCTAAAAATAACATTAACCCTTAAAGGACCAAACACCGTTTTTTGACAACATAGCGATTTTGGGCAGCTCACTATGATTGGAAGTTTTCTTTTTTTTCTTTGAAATTTTCACATAAGATGTGCCCGAGGAGTAGCTTTAAGGTCCAACAATTTTCGTAACTTTTGACTACATGGTTAAAAAGTTATTGCATGATATGTCATTTTCATTGTTCGGCGGGCAGCCGGGGCAGCAAAAAAAACTTCTTTAAAAATCACTTTTAAAAAAAACTAAAATTTTAAATTGGTTCTTTAGATTTATATGTACGTGGGAGGCTTTGAATCATTCCATTCCGATCAATGAGTCAAAAGTTATGAGGATTCTTAGTTTGAGGGTAGTTATGGAATCTCTACTCTAAAATAAACTTTGAAGTCCTTTATTTAACTCGATTTTCAATATTTTTGAAAAAAAATAAAAACATTGGGTGTAGATTGTTTATTAAAACATTACAATCGTTGGGATTGGCATTTTTCAATTTCATAAATAAATTCTTGACAAATTAGTGCTTTGAATCATTCTCTACCTCTTCCTACTTACTATTTTTTTCCTATATGTTGTACAATTCCAAATGATCTGAAATTTTTCAAGCATGTAGCCAACTTGCCTTGAAGAATAAATCCAAAGAGTAACCATCATTTTGAACATTTTTTCATACAAATGTGACCTTGTGGAGGGCAGCTGCCCGTTTTTTCGCAGGGACAAAAAAAGGATTTTTGTCAATTCAAACGCTATTATCTTGCAATCCACTTGGTGGAAAATTCTGAAATTTTTTCCACATCTTCTTAAACAAGTTTACTACAAGATCCTACGGCTACAAGTGTTCAAAATTGTTTTTTTTCTAAGATTTGGCACTAGTATTAGAAATGGCAGTTCTGGAGCGGTTTTGCTGAAAACATAGTCAAAAACCTTTAGGGGTTAAAAAGACTTGTTTTGCACTAGAAGTAGAGTTTGGTGCACTCTAGTGTCCAAGAAACTTTGAGCTTCAAAGTCCTTTTCAAAGTGTAGATTTGGAGTATTGAAAAGTGAAATTTTTGGGGGAATTTCAAAGAGTACCACTAGACATTTAATTGTTGGTGTGAGGTTTTTATTTTAAAAGCATTTGATATGTGTCCAAGACTATGTTTAGACCTCTATTTTGCCTCCTAAAGCTTCATCTCCTTCAATTGGGAAATTTTCAAAGAGGTGCAAAAAATAAGAATGAACAATGTTGATTGATTCCTCCAATCATTTCATTTGTTTTTTTATTGATGATTGCATGGATTGAGGGGGAACTACTACTCATAGTTGTATTGCTAGTCCTCCAAAGCAATCAAAAGACAAAATTTGACCTATTCCAATGACACAAAGTACAAAAAAAAAAATCATATTGGGACAAAAATTAAAGCCAATAGGAAGATCATTATGGGACAGAGGGAGTATTTTTATCTATTTGGAAAGCTTTGATTTGTTTCACTGGGGTTAGTGATGTGAAAGTTATGGATAATCTTGTTTCTTGGGCAATTGCAACATTTTCTTTAAAAATAAAACTTGTACAATTTATTTTTTGATTTAATTTTTACAAATTAAAAAAAAATTCACAAGATTAAGATTTTTTTCTAGAAAAATCTCACTATTGGGATTAGTGTGTTTCAATTCCATCTTAGAGTTAATAACGGTTTAATTTTTCCTTCAATCTTGAACTTACTTCTACTTCATAAATTTTAAATGACTGAAAATAATGTGTTATTTTTTTGAATTTTTTTCTAGACTTTCAACTCAATTCTCCAACATGAAAAATTAGAATTTCAAAATCAATAGTGGAAAAATTTTAAGCTAAGAAGATTCAAAGTTTAAAAATCTAGCTAAATGATGTGTGAAAAAATCTCTATTCTTTGATTTAAATGCAAATATTTTGCAATCTACGTAGTCAAAGTTTTTGAAATTCAATCCACACATTTTTAGAATAGTTAAGTGCAAGATTCTATGGTTAGATATGCAAAAATAACAAGTTTTACAAGTTTTTTGTTCTTTGCAAAAGAAATGGCAGTTTTGAATTGTTTTTGATGAAAAAGAGACTTTGGAACTTTAGGGGTTCAAATAAATCACCCGCATTAAAAGATCTTTGAAGCCTCCAAAAGACCTTGAGTTCCCAGACTATGCAGAACATGGAAACAACGCCAAATCAACAGTCTAATGTGGTCAAGAGACTACCACTCATTACAATAAAAAACTTAATTTTTTTAATTAAAAAAAACTATTATTATTATTATTATTATTATTATTATTATTATTTTCGAGTGCTACAATATTTCACAATAAGGGGAACAACCCTAAAGTAGTCTTTCAAAGGCCTCAAATCCTTCTAATAATTAAGGTCAATATTATTTTCTTGCCACATTTCTAAGGAGGTTGAGGAAGGAAAAATTATTCTCATCAACATTGAAGAATGTTACATTATATAATATTATGTAAATTGAATCATATTATTTTGAGAGAATATGACAAAAACAGAATCTATAATGGAATTCTTTTACACCCCAAGTGTCGACATTTGTTACCAATTTTATGGCAAAAAAGTCTTTAATCATATTGTAGGTACTATGACACCTCTATATAGTGCATTCCAAAGGTGCCACTATCAAGTTTCAAAAATGACCATTGCTTCATTTATTTAGAAATTTATGATATATATAGGCTTCTTGCATGGTTGTAATGGAGCAACTACTAAATTGGCCATATTAATATGTTAGCTACAATCTATTGGAATACTTGAAATGAATGGGAAAACAATGAAATTCATAAAAGTACTTCAATGGATGAAAATTTTGGCAGTAAGAAGAGAATTTGTTTTTTGAAAACCAAATTTTGTATTAAAATTTTTTGACAAGTGGAAATTCTTGCCTCATTCAAAAAAATCCACATATGCAACCACTAGTAAAAATCCAACCAAGATGAATCAACAACTTACATTGACCACTATATATCCAAATATCAAAGTCGAATACAATACTATAGTTAAACTATGGTTACTGATATATTATCTATTATATATTGAAGAGCATGGTAGGATGGGTGGAGGGGGATCCCAAGAGGGTTCTACTTAGAATTCCCATCCCCATTCTTCAAATTTGAAAAAAGAATGATCAAAGAAAACGATAATACAAAAGGATCCCAAATGGGTTTTTTTAGCCTCTAGAAAATTGTCATCAAGCCAAAGCTTCAAGTTGTAGCATGAAGCCATAAAATGGTTATTCTTAAATCAAATTCATGTTGCTGAATGAGTCTGCATAATTTTTAACAATTACTTTAATTACCTATATACGGGAACACTTTTTACGATATAATTTTTTGCAACTATTTTTACCGTTGTTAGGACATGAATACGACTCTATTTTCACTTCATTGATTTATCTTACTTTCATAAATTGTCAATTTGCAATCATGAATTCTTGAACTTCGAGGAATAGAAAGAAAATCGTCAATGGACAATTGGTTAAGTATTAGAAGTATATCTCAAAATCTCAAAACAATTTGATCTTAGATCTTTTAAGGCTATAGAAAAATTGACCCTCTAATTAATGATCCGGTTCAAGGTCAATAAAAAAATCTGTCCCTTTTTTGTAGTGGTTAAGTTTGTATTTTGAATTGTTATTTTTTTTCCTATGTATAGAATCACTCTTTACTACAGTAGATTTATTGCAACTACTTTGACAATTGATAAGATATAAATGGGATTGTATTTCTATTGCACAAATTTATCCTATTTCCATAAAATCGTCAATCAATATAATCAATATGCAATTTAGAATACTTGGTCTTTTAGGAAATAATTGAAAAGCATCAATGCACTATTGGTTAATGTTAGAAATGTATATTTGCAAAATTCAAACTAATTGGAACATTGAGAATGTACAATCAAACTTTGCCATCAATTTCACTTGACCTTTCTATGCTTAGCTCAAGGTAAAGGCAAAAATATGCCCAATGATCGGAAAAAACTGGCGGCTAGTTCAAAGTTAGCCGGAGGAATTTGGAAAAATTTGAAAACATTGGCACAAAATTGGTGAAAAAATCTCTAAAATTTCTACATTCAATAAAAAAAAATAGAGAAAATAACCAGACTTAGTTCTTCAAAAATCAGTTCCATGTGAGAATTGAAGGAAATTAGCCGGTAAAACTCAAAAAGTTTCCCAAACACTGAATATGCCTACATTTTGTAGTGGGGTAATCTTATCAGTTCTTAACAATTACATTTATTTCCTATATGTAGGAACATTTTTTTAAATATGTATAAAGAACTATGAACCATCACAATACTTTATAACTATATATAGGAGAATTTTTTTATGAGAAAGTAAAATTTTAATCTACATATTAATTACTTTTAAGATTATATATAAAAGAATATTGTATCACTAAAAATATTTTTTTCTTGTGCATGAGAACCCTTTCAAAGTACATGAATAATTTATTTTACTATACATTGGAGATGTATATAACAAACATTATAACGTGCCGATGACCTAGCATAGATTCAAACTAGTGTTCACTTACAGTGGGAGCACCCAAGACCAACATTGTATCTAGTGGCATCACGTTCTAGGTAAGGCAATGATTCTAGAACCTAAATGTAGGTTGACTATAGATAGCTTATCATTTTGGTCAACAGACAATAAGCTATATATAGTCTACCTACATTTAAACTCTAAAATGACTACCATGTGTAGAAAGCGACGCCATTCGGTGCACTATTAGTTTTAGGTGCTCCCACCGGCGTATGTTGTTGGGCAAGGTCAAAAGTCACTCAATGGTTGTTGATTTGTCATTGGAAGTGCGGCTGATTATCACTAGCCAATTGTTAAAATTCAAATGTTGTGCATTCTACTTGGCCACCCCCACATGGAGCACAGTGGAACCCAGCCTTCAGTTTGTACTTGGGGGGATATTTTCAGATTTTCAAAGAAAATATCATGGTCTCTTTCCCAAAGTTCAAGAATTATAAAATGTAGGCTCAGGGCATCCCTTACATCAGCATGGAATATTGTACAGTTGGAGACTCCAAAGTTTCCAGCAAGTTGTGTGAGCTCAGAGTAAGGTTAACTTAAGGTAACAGGTCCAGAAATTGCCCACCTAAGAGCTGAAACTGAATTTTAGGGAAGGTGAAACTTCTTGAAATATTTTTCAGTAAATTCTCCTTGAAAGAGAAGTGGATTTGGCATCTAATCTAAGTTGTTTATAATTTTTGTAGCTTTTTGAAATTAGTTATGAAATTTTGAAGTTGAATTGGTATAGGGCTCCAAAATCGTCCACCCCTAAAATGTACATTGTTTGTACATCAGTGAAGGCTATGAAAAAACAGAGTGTACAAATCGTGTACATTTTACAAGTGGGCGGTTCTTAATGCCCAAACTATTCTCGAGCCTTCTACCTTAACTAAGGTAGAGCACAACCATTCCCAAACCCGTCCCGTGAGTCCGTTCCCATTCCCAAGCCCTACTTTTTGACCTCAAGTGTTCATAATCGGCCCAATTCCACATAAAATTGTTTACCAATGACACATGTGTCCCTTTCACATCCTTGAAAAGAGGACCCCTACAATGAACAAAATTGTCTTATGTAGCTCCTCAACCGACCTCAATCCTTGCAGTCATTGATAATTCCTTTCTAGGCATCTAAGGAGGTTTAATACCATCCCTAAGGAGGACTATTGTCTAGTTATACAATGTTATGTAGTGAAGTCCACTCACCTTTTGAGATATTGATGAACTCTTGTCCTTTGGATTCCTACTTTTGAAGAATTCCTTGAGTATGTAGTAGGTTGCTCTAAAAGCCACCGTCTCTTTGAAATGAATCCTATATTTAGATAAAAAATGGACATGATGTGGTCCTGAAATAGATATATGATAGACAATGAATGGATTGAGGATAAAGTGGGAGCACATTGAAGTATGTCAAATATTGCTTTAAGGTTGAAGTATGGATGGTAAAAACATGTGCTTGGGGCCATTTTCAAATATAGTGACAGGTGGACATTCATGTATTTAAATTGAAAGTTGCCAAGCCAACTACTTCATTATAGAGAATGCATAATTTGTGAAATGAAATTGACACAAACATAAGCCAAACTTAGAAAATCAAAGAACACATTTAGTACCTTTGCATCTTCTTGGTTTTCCATCTCTCTTTATAGGTTGCATGTGTATGCATTTTACTAAACCTATTGTCATGAATAAGTGCTTGGGATAGCAATTTTTGAAAATTCATAAGTACTTCGATAATGCTTGAAGAAATATGAAACCACTTAAAATGTTACATGTTGCATTTGTCTAAAAAATGAGCTAAGAATCTTCTAGTCCATGGAAGCCCATAAAAAAGGTAGACCACCCCTAAAATGGTCGCTTGTGGAGTAGACTACTTTAAGGTAGTTCCATCCAAAACACCACATTTCTAACTGCACCTCCTATTTTTTTTTTTTATGGAAAAGGATTTATTTGATGTTTCAAAATTGTCACAAGTACATAAGAGCAACCAATAGGAGTTGAAGCATTTTGTGCTTCAATGGTGGCTGTTGAAGGAGAATCTAGTGGCATATTGGCATGAATAAATATCCTATGCTTTCAACTTCTAAAATTCATAGGATATTGTGTAAGTGTCGACAAAAGTTGAAATGACTTGGGCTAGTTTCTCTCAAGGAGGCTAACAATTTCACATCAAAGTTTCATCATTTTAACCACTGAGCTATTTGAGGCAAAAAAACGGTAGTTTTAGGTGTGTATACCTTATGTTAAGGGACTCCAATAGGTACTTGCTATTAGAAAGTTGCTAGTAACTTCCAATAGGAACCACTAGAAAATTAAACAATTTAATAATAGAAACCATGTTCAATTGCTTAACCCCTAAAGCCCCGCTTGTCCCCTTGGGAGACTATTTGGGTCCAAGTAAGTTCCTATTGTCTTAATTTGAAGTGAATTTTTTTGAGATTTTTTGAGGTTGTGTAGCTTTTCAAGAGCTTTGTGGATATGTAATTTTTGATTCAATCGGATACCGGATGAAAAAGTTATGGCACAATGAGCAATAAATAGAGATTGGCGGGCAGTCCAAAAAAAATTACAAAAAGCCAAAATAGTTTTTTTTGAATGTTTTTCTAACATATTATGTTTTTACCTATACGTGAAGCTTTGATTCAATCTATTTGGACTAGGGATGAGAAAGTTTTGGACAATCTTATTTTTTCGGGCAGTTTAAGCATCTTTTTGAAAAAAAACTTTTTATTCAACATTGAATGCTAATATCTTCCAATCCGTACGGTGAAATTTGATGAAATGTTTACTACATGATCTCAGAAAAATTAAGTACAAGATCCTACGGTTAAATTAAAAATAAATAAAAATTGATTTCCTTAAGTGAATACAACATAAGTGGTAGTTTTAAGTGGTTTTTGGCAGAAAACACCCTCGGGGCTTTAGGGGGTAATTGGATGTAATTAGGTGTAGCTACCTTAAAGTATGCAAACTTATAACCAACATTTATTGCAAGGCAACAAGAATTGATTAGAATATGGTTAAAGAATTAATGAGTGTCATAAGATTGATGTTTTATTTATATTTTATTAATATGTCATAAAAATCAAGACATTTTTATAAAAATATGGAATTTGTGTTCTTAATGGGCTACAGAAACATACATGACAAGAAAGTAGATTTGATTTTGCCGAATAAAGCTTCCAACATAACATCTCTCTAGCAATTTCTTATCAAAAGAATCCCAAAATCTTGTTATTTAATTTTTTATCTTTGTTATTGTTTTGGTAGATTCAACCATAAGATCTCTTCTTTAAATTGTTGAAACATATCCTCATAAATTATTATACCAAAAAAACTAGGTGGATTGCAAGATTACAATGCTTTAATTTCAAAAACAAGTTTCCAACCCTTTCTAAAAGTAGTGCTCTATCTTTCAAATCAATAATTAAAGCTATCTTTCTTTTACAAAGAAACTAAACTAAAACTATTGTTGAAGAAATGAGTTACAAATATATGTTTGTTTTTATAAATAAAATAATTTATAATTTTCCTAGAATATCATTTATTACAAGTAGAAAATTGTCCAAATTGACAAGAAGACTACAATGCCTATATTATAAACAAATAACTGAAAAATGTCAATCAATCCCTTATTTAGAGAATGTTGAAGTAGACAATTTGCATCTTATGTATTCATTCTTTCTAAACTATTAAAAATAGAGTTAAAAAAGGACAAAGCTTCAAATCTTATTTTTTTTAAGGAGGTGCAACAATCATTTGCAATATTAAATATGTCATCACTTTCATTTTAGTAATCAAAATAAAATGATTCAAAGCATGATACGTATAAAAACACCGATAAAATAAAATTCATTTTTGAAATAAAAAGTCTAAAAATCTTAGTTGCCTGGATTGCCCAATTTTGATCCTCAAAAGAAAATACCTTGAAATTCTTCCAAGACTTTTACAAATATTCCTCAAATTGAATTAATTTTAACCCCTAAAGGACCAAACACTGTTTTTTGACAACATAGCAATTTTGGGCAGCTCACTACGACTGGAATTTTTCTTTTTTTTTCTTTTAAATTTTCACACAAGATGTGCCTGAAGAGTAGCTCTAATGCCCATCAATTTTTATAACTTTTGACTACATGGTTAAAAAGTAATTGCATGATATGTCATTTTCATTGGTCAGTGGGCAGCTTGGGCAGCTGAAAAAACTTCTTTAAAAATCACTTTTTAAAAAAATAAAAATTTGAAATTGGTTCTTTAGATTTATATATAGAAAGGAAGCTTCTAATCATTCCATGTTGATTAATGAGATGAAAGTTATGAGGAGTTTTAGTTTGAGGGTATTTATGGAATCTCTACTCTAAGATAAACTTTGAAGTCCTTTATTTAATTAACTCAATTTTTAATATTTTTGAAAAAAAACAAAACCATTGGGTGTAGATTGTTTATTAGAACATTAAAACCGTTGAGATTGGCATTTTTCATTTCCATATTTAAATTCTCAACAATTTAGTGTTTTGAACATTCTCTACCTCTTTCTACTTATCATTTTTTTCCTTTATGTTTTACAATTCTAAATGATTTGAAAATTTTCAAGTATGTAGACAACTTGCCTTGAAGAATGAATCCAAAGAGTAACCACCATTTTGGACATTTTTTCGTACAAATGTGACCTTGTGAAGTGCAGCTGTCTGAATTTTTGCAGGGACAAAAAAAAGATTTTTGTCAATTCAAATGCTATTATCTTGCAATCCACATGGTGGAAATTTCTGAAATTTTTTCCACAACATCTCAAACTAGTGTACTACAAGATCCTGTGGTTACATTTTTCCAAAAATGTTCTTTTCTAAACTTTGATACTTATATTAGAAATAGCATTTTTGGAGCAATTTCAGTAAAAACATAATCTCTGACCTTTAGGGATTAAAGTTAATGGTGCCAACAATTTCGAAAGTTGAGATTGCAATTCTTCAAAAAAACTAGAATAAGACACGAAACCACTTATAAAATGTGGATTTGGTGGTGCCTATTGTCAATGTTCAACTTAGGAAACCTTTGAATTCAACCATGCATTTAGACCCGGTTTATACTAGATCTGGGGATGGATGGAAGGCTGACTTGATTTGTCATCAATCTAGCCCTCAATCTAGCCCCAATTTACCATTCCGGCCCTAGATAAGTGGTGAGGCCGGATTCTAAGGCCAAATTTTCAATTCATCACTCCAATCCTAGTTAATGTAAATTGTCAAGACCCAATTCTTAGGCCGAATTTTTGATTCATGTGCTCTTAGATTTTCTTAATGCTCGTTTAAAAAAATGTCACATCCATTT